>JZLH01S0033913.1:30410-47252 GCA_001188425.1 Eucidaris tribuloides
AAAAAATGTCAATATCACTCGTAGCATCGAAACCTGCTGTGTGGCTCTCTATGGGGCTTATTTTTTTATCGTCCCCGGATAAAATTAAGATACTTCTATGTTTATGCTTGATTCTTCTTAAGTAAACAAATTACAGACAAATCCTCCCAGGTGGAAGATCCACTCCTGCTTGTATATAGTTGGTATATATTTCATCTCATTTGGTTCTTGAGGCATTTCCAAGTGTTCCCAATCATGTCACTAACCTTTAAACGAGTACGTTTCAGACTGCGTTTGAATGAATCTGGGGGAATAGCAACTTCTAGTAACGGCAGGTAGGCTATTCCATAGAGCAGGACCGGCGTAAGCAAAAACACGTTCCCTTCATGTTTTTGTAGATTTTGGAACAACAAGAGAACCAGAGTTGGATGCACGTAAAGATGTGAAGGTGTTGCTTGTCTGTTAATACATGTTGCAATGTCTAGGGTTTGACCAATGTGACAATGTGAGAATTTAAGAAGAAGTACTTACCTTTGAAATCTTGTGCTGGTCCGAACTGTATTGAAGTCTGGAATGTAAATAAAAACGTATAAAATATAAGGGAATGCATAAAAAGTATAATACGAGTTTGTCAAATAAAAAAAATAATACACACACATAAAGACGAATATCAGAAAATGACGGCGACGGAGAAATTGTAGCAGTTAAAAACATTGCCCAACATCACACGGTGAGCGGAATCGATGTGTGTGTGTGTGTGTGTGTGTGTGTGTGTGTGTGTGTGTGTGTGTGTGTGTGTGTGTGTGTGTGTGTGTGTGTGTGTGTGTGTGTGTGTGTGTGTGTGTGAGTGTGTGTGCGCGCGTATGTGTAACTTGCACATTTGATGTTTTGTTATATTTAATCTACCCTTACATTTTTAAACTTTGTGTTTTATACCTGATAATTTGACCCCAATACCAAATAAAACAACTACAAGTCATTCATGTTATATTGCACTTTTAAAATGTTTTGTAATGTCAACCTCAGCCCCCCCCTCCCAGAAAAAAGAGAGAAAAGAATGCACTTCCTTGAAAGTGGGATACATGTTGAATGCCATCAAATTAACATTGAAGATACGAAAATGCCCAGAACACTATGTTCTTGTGATATTTTTTTTTTTAATTTAGATATACGCCAGACATTACGACATTTTAGGACTGAATACCTTGCTCTTAAATATCTCTTTTAGTACCGGAAACTTTGGAACATAAGATTGAACAACGAAGTGAATAAGTTTTGTCGTGCCATTGTAGAAGAAATATCTGCAGATTTATCTACATCGTGTTGGCCAAATGATGTGCGAAACGTACACTGACACCAGTATCAATTACGTAGGCGACGGAAATCAGGTAAGTGACTCCGCCCTTTAGTGGTGGGTTGTAGTAACCTCCATACGTTTTGTTGTCACCAATCGTAAACTTCATTGGTCGTTCGTCCTTCCGGAATTTTCCCGCAAAGTACGACTCTGGACTTTGGTCATAAGTGCCAAATTTCCCGATAGTCCTTCGACGTCGCTCACCATTGGTCAATTCCTGTTCGACTGCAATCACCAAATGGCTGTAGTAATAAGAGAAATACCCCGAATTGTTGTTTCATCATGACTTTTATTGAAATAATAAGATAAAAATACATATGTACACAAAGGCCCACAGTTTATTTCCAAACATAATGACAATTGGTGATTGGCTATAAAAATCACGAGACATGGTTAATCAGTGAACAACGTGATTGTATAACGACCCTACTATGATTTTGTTTTTCATCTAGGGCAATGCATAGTTTTGATAAATGGTGAAACGTAAAACTGTCTTCTTTTCTACTTTTAGATAGACATTGTTCATTTGAGTGCGCTAAAATATCACTCGCTCTGAAATCTTCCGTATTTAAAAAATTGATACAAAAGAAATAATATATATTACAAAAAAAAATCGTCGGCCCCAACTTTTTTTGCCATAGGACATGCACAAAGTAATATCTGCCCTCTGATTAAATCTTTTATTATAAACAAGTTTGAGTAGATTTGGTGTTGTTTCTTCATGTCCTGTATGACTTTCTATAATTTAAAAGACCGGGCACTAAAGTATAGTGACAAAATGGGGATAAGTGGAAAAAAAATGCTTCAAAACCAAATGAATCGACACATATCGTCACCCGGCTGGCAGAAGGGCTTTAGCAAATACTCTAAGCAGAAAGGCGATAACAATCCGGGTGGCAGAAGGTCTTAAACAAATGCTCTAAGAAGTAGGGCGTTACCAGTAAATTGCTTGTAACGTGACAACCATTGGCCTATTTCACATGAAATCAAAGTATTGTGATCTTTTAGATCCTTCTATCAGTACGTAAGGCGAAAATATGGAATAAGCCTATGCGTTTCAAATTAGAGGCAATTTACTGTTAACGCCCTTCTGCTTAGAGCATTTGCTAACGACCTTCTGCCAGCCGGACTGTTCACTCCCTTCTGCTTAGAGAATTTGCTGACGCTCTTCGGCCGGCCGGGCGACGATATACCAATATACCAATATATACACTCACTATACGTGTCAATTGGGGCTAAAAGGATTCGTCTTGAACTTGTTTTCTTAAGGAGAAACAAATCGGCCGTGATAGAAAGTGATCCCATAAAAAGCCGTACAACATGACAGGATTTTCTTATAAAGTAATAATTGAATAACGGAGATGAAATGTATAGCTATGATATTTTAATAGAAGAAACGTTCTGGGAGCATTGTGTCCTAATGGGGGAGGATAATTTGTCACCTACAATGACGAGGAGTGTGGGCCTTGAGGAAAGCAAAACCAGAGACCATCTCAAATCATAAACTTTTGCCGCCACATGAATCCCGATGAAATATTGCTTGTCTGTATACCTCGACCATCATGGGCCTCAAAAATTCAATCTTGTCTGTTTGTTTCTATAACGAGTGAATAGTCTATCCAAAAACTATATATACATTCTGTCAATTAAGAGAGACTTATGACGTACAATATCGGCGGATCCAGGATTATAGTAATTAGTCTCAATGAAAAAATATGCGAGTACCTTGTTTTGAATTCAGTGGCTCTTAGGCCCTGGTCACACTAGCAGTTGCGACTACCTGCGATTGAGTTACGACTAGTTTGCGCTCAGTCGAGGAGGATGTCCGAGGTTGAATTTGGAACGAATATGGAACGTTTCGACCAATCGGAAAGCCGGATTCCCGAAATTTGGACCAAGTGAGAAAAGTTAGGACATCGCTTAACAAATCAGAGCTCAGTATGGCGTTCCATTTCAGCGTGTACTGTCAATACAATTTTATAGGATGCCGAGTTTGAAGTTTTCGAGATTGTCAACATTCGTATTCATAGATACACATCAAGCGTCATGCGCAGGATTTGCAGCTTTTCTGACACTTACATGAAAGAAAATCACGTAAGAAATGCATGGTGTTTATTGAATTTCTGAGCATGATTTAGTACATGTTTGTCTACAGTGTATTGTATTTCGCAAGAAACGACGTTTAATTGCAAGATCGGGACTTCTTTACGCGCACGTACATTCTGCATCGAGAAGAGCTCAGTCCCACTATTCTATTTCTTGTTTGTGTGTAAACCATTTCAATCGTGGATTTCGTATGATGTTGAAATCGATTTATACGCCTTATTAAAAAGCTGGAGAAAGTTATGCAATTAGATGATAATGCTAATTAATAATTTTTTAATCAGGGGTATCCTGATATTCGCTTTATAGTATTAGTCTGCGTTCCATTTCCCGAAAATTTTGGACGTCTAGGAGCTATTTTGGGGTTAAAAGTGGAACCAACTTTTTTAACATAATTCGAGGGTGCTGAATCTGATAAAGCCGGTTCCCAAGCGAAATGTTTGAGTTTTTAGCCATCCTAATGCATACAATGTAACACCAAATTTTCTATTTTTTGCGACCTTACTCGTCCGTGTTGTCGTTTTCCTCCTATATTTTATATACTCGGATTTACAAAATGACTATAGATATTTAGTTGGCTACTAGAAAATTATGATGGAAGACTTTTGAGATAATATTTTTGGTAAAAAACATGTATTAATATGCAAATTATAGGCCAATTACCACATTATTACAGAAAATAAATTGCCATTCATTTAATTACGTGTTGATCAATCAGGTATAACTTGACAATTTCCCGTGTGTTGGGAGGAGATAACTGTAGAAAAGTATTTTTGTTTGGCCAAATATCTGGCAAAAAATGCTCATAATTTGGAATTTGCACCACCTTAATTTATCATAAAATACAGATGAGTGCCAAGTTGAAAGTTTGCCACTCATTTTAAACAATTTGACTGGCAAATATTGAACAGTTCTAGCGTTAATTCATAATTAATGCTCATTTTATTTATTTCATCTGAAAGACTACATTTTCGTGAGTAGAATGAACCAAGTCATCTATTTTGTTGGGGTCTTTTCATTTTAAGGACTGTTTTGTGAACAATTAAATTTAGTATTTTGCGCGCAGTTTACGTGCAATTTCTTGGGGGACGCCATCAGGACGCCTCGATTACACTTCGGCTGATAGCTGAAATGCACTGCTTTTGCAAAAATGGTTCCAAAAATGCGAAATTACTTAATAAAAAAATGAGGAACTAAGTGTTGCATTTGCCCTCAGCCCAAAGAACATTGCTATCAGATGAAATTGGTGGAAAATAATAAATTTCTTGACCTATTAAGGGAAATATTCCTCCTTTTATTTGTAAATTTAGTGTCCCCTTTTCTCGGCCACAGCTTGTGTCATAGTATTACAATTTAATTGTCCCTATTGAATTGAAAGTTCCGCGAGACTTTGAAACGGGTGTCGTACGCAGCTGATATTCGGTGTGTGAGAGTGTTTATGTGTGTGTGTTGTATGTCCACTTGTGTCTGTGTGTGTAGTTGTGTATGGGTGTGTGTTGTGTGTGTGTGCTGTGTGTTGGTGTGTTGTGTGTGAGTGTGTGTGTGGTGTGTGTGGTGTGTGCGTGTGTCGGAACCCCGCGTGCATGTGTGGTGTATGTGTGTGCGTGTTTATGTTATTGTTTTTTAAACTATAAAATTGCTACTGATCTGTTATTTTCTTCATCAATTTTCTTCTGATTCTCAGTACTAATCGCGCTCCAAGACTAAGGGCTTCACGAACGTCATCATACAATTGTCGTCACTTCATTAGTTACTGCCGGAATTTTATGCAACATATGCTCCTCATTTTGAAAATACATGCGAAAATTGCGCTTTTTCTTTTTCCTTTATTGGTCTTGTCGAAATTTCATTTTCGTTTCTTCCTTATCTAATAAAAAAAAAATGGTCTAATGAGTGCTTGGTAAGGTCCCTTCCAGAGTTTGACACAGAATTTTCTAACTTCAAATAAATTACTTGTCGTAATTATCAAGCTCACTAAAAGTCAACTTCTCCTTGTATTTTTGGGAGTGGACATTTCGATTCTCTTTGTGTTCACTGTTAGGGATTTCACGGGGATTCGGTTTACCGGTCAATTGAAATTCAATATATGCGAAATTTTGGCAGGTTTATTAAAACCATGCATAAAAATGCCAAAAAAAAAAAGACATCTGTTCCTTCTATTTCTTAGCGTGAGTTTTGATTTCTGCTCCTGGTATTGCCTTAATGTACCATTTTTATGCTAGGACCTTTCAGCCATTAATTACTGCATTTGTTAATATTTACATCTACATTTGTTTGAGTTACTGCTATCATTGAAATATCCTGGACGTAATAATTGTGAAACAAGACACATTTTAAAAATGCAATTTGCCATATATCGTAAACAATCAATTTCTGTCTTTCTTACCATCTAGTTTGACCATCTAATTTTCCATTATTTCATAAACCAACCACAGCCATACTTCAGCCATTTTAACACGATTGTTATGAATATTGTTCACATACTCACCCATAGAACATGATATCAAATTGAGACAGTTACGAGGATCGATGAAGGAGTTAGCGACAGTTCTGACTAATTTTACGTAGGTCGTACAAATGATTTTCGGCCATCCTATTTAATGATCGTGCATCTAACCAAGCACATGCCAAACATAATTAGCAAAATTTTGTCCTGTTCTGAATATTTTTCTAGAATATCTGTAATTGTCGCAGAACATATCATTATAATGTTATCTAAGTTATGCAAAATAGAATGGAAATATGAAAATAGAGCTGATTATGCGTATATGATCTGGTACAATATAGTGTAATAATACAGGCTACTCAACATATGCAATTCCGTGGAAATCTTTCTATTACGGTACAGACAAGTAATGAAGAACTGTCTCGATTTACAAAGGATAACATTGCAAGACGCCGATAGTATCATTGGTAACGTGTTTTGATTTGCTTAAAGACATTTTTAAATCATCATACTGAGGAATTATCTAATAATTATCGGAATATAATTAATTAGGACATGAAATATTTTCTATACTATTATTAGTCGGCGGCGAGTATTGCTTCGAAATAAGTATGTTTTGACAACATAGTGGAAAGAGCTTCATGTACTTTATGTCATCATTTATATTTGTTTTATACCAATGACAAGAATTAACTTCATAGAATAATTGCATTTACATCTAGGGCAACCGTATTTTTATCATTTAGTTCAGCGTTGTGGTATCCGGTCTCGATTTGAGACGGAGACCTTTTTGTTTTTCTATTCTGTAACCACACTTCGAAAAATGATCGACACCAAAGATATAAATTTTGCATCAATGATTTTGGAGAAGAGCACGCCCAAAGTACACAAACTAGGTTGTTGTAAGTCACTTTCTGCCAGTGAGCTTTGAAACTATTAAACTTTTCCTGTCACATAGCATAGGCCTGAATACAAAAAAAAACTGTACAACATCTTAAGACATCCTGAAACTTTTATCAGAGCGAATAGGATCTATTTGTGATATATTCGCGTTTCAACTTAAGTTTAGCCTAGTGAACTCAACACAAAAACACTTTAACACCCATGCAACTGGCCTAGAATTATTTCAAGTTTATAGACATTTCTTCAGAAGCCCTATTGTTAACTATCTTGTCATGACAATAAAGTTTTTTTTTTGTGTATTTGATCTTAATAAGTGTGATGTCCGGAACGTTACAAAATATGTGTTTTAAGGGCAATATTCCTCTTTATTAATGTATAATTTTCTGCAATAGTGTTTTTTTTTTATTGCCACCGCATATACTTATATTTGCCTGAATAAGATCATCAACAATTTTTGCACCTTGTGTTTCCACCTTAAGTAAGAATTATGCAGCAAGACATTTATTTAATTGACTGCATCGATAAAGGGAATTCACAAAATGTTGCTGGTCCGACATTTGTTATATAAGTATTACATCATTTTCATCTCATGCTATGATTAATTGATTAATTAATCATTTATTGTTATTTCGATTTCATTATGACTAGGACAGCTATGCACACTATATGGACTATCAATTAGAACACAATGGACATCAACTTCATTTTCTAATTTATAAAACGAGGTCTCACCCTATTTTCGCTCTGTCCACTTATACTTTTTTTCTGGCAAATCAGAAAACGGCAAAAAGAGGCTGCCTTAATATACATCCATTGGTTTTATGGCGTAAATTATGTAAAATAAGGTTACCGAATATCATTCATTTGAATGAATAAAAAGAAAGGCGAAGTGGTATAAGTCCTTCACCCTGACTTCAAGAACATTCGAATTTGAACTTGAGTTTGGTTATGATGGTTTTCATCTTTGGGTTATAAATTTGTAACAAAACTGTTACAAGTACTTCTTATCGCATGTGTTCAGTTTACTGGCAAATACTGTAAATAAGTTATCATTCTCATGAGAATGTGTACCAAATTTATGAGAGAAATATTATTATTCTCGTGTTAATATTCAAAACTACGGGTTATCCTTGGCCATACTGGTACGGTATCACTACAAAGTTAAATGGAACGTTAAATTATTTATCCTTAATAACAATTAGCTAATTTTGCACACTCTATACTTCTTTTACACAATCACTTCAGAAATGTTTTCTTAATAGTCTGTAAATTCAATGCGAGAGTTATAGAAATTGACATGATTCAGTACTTTGTGTGATTATTATACACAATACTTGAATACCTAATTGCATCATGATTTATATATGTACACATTTGTTTCTACTTTAACTTTTGAAATTATGCTTGTCTGATTCTTTGATCCACAAACTGAATAATTGATGTGTCAGAGTGGTCATGTTTGCGGTATAAGGGTACAAATTACAGAGAAATAACCACATATAAGGTTCTAAAAGCTGACATTTGCAGGTTTACCTGGATTACATTGTAATGATTGTTTTATTTCACTTTGGGAACCAAGTTAAAGATTCAGCACCCTCGAATTAGTTCTTAAAGGATAGGCTAACATTGTGGAGCTTCAATTTAAAAAATTGTCAAACTTTCATATCTGAGCTACATAGTAGTGTTCAAATGGAAAAATAAACACCCTAGAATACAAAAGTTTGGAAAGTTACACTGCCAATGGCAAGTTATACATGGATAAACAATAAAACTCGGGGCGAGTTTTATTAACCTAGGTGTAGACACAGTAAGTCTATGGGAGGAAATGGGCAAGTGAATCTAGTCAACTTACGATTTTCACTTTTTTAAAGCACTAAATAATCATTTTGAAATACAATTTTCAGGGCTTCATTTTTAGTACTCATTAAAGACACTGGTAGCATGGGGAATCATGCGGCTCAGATTTGTTTAATCTGTGGTAAATGTTAGCCAATACCTTTAACAGTAAATTGCTTGTAACGTGACAACCATTGGCTTATTTCACATGAAATCAAAGTATTGTGATCTTTTAGATCCTTCTATCAGTATGTAAGGCGAAAATATGGAATAAGCCTATGCGTTTCAAATTAGAGGCAATTTACTGTTAACGCCCTTCTGCTTAGAGAATTTGCTGATGCTCTTCGGCCAGCCGGGCGACGATATACCAATATACCAATATATACACTCACTATACGTGTCATTTGGGGCTAAAAGGATTCGTCTTGAACTTGTTTTCTTAAGGAGAAACAAATCGGCCGTGATAGAAAGTGATCCCATAGAAAGCCGTACAACAAACAGTATGACAGGATTTTCTTATAAAGTAATAATTGAATAACGAAGATGAAATGCATAACTATGATACTTTGACAGACGAAACTTTCTGGGAGCATTGTGTCCGAGTGAAGGAGGATAATTTGTCACCTACAATGACGAGGAGTGTGGGCCTTGAGGAAAGCAAAACCAGGGACCATCTCAAACCATAAACTTTTGCCGTCACATGAACCCCGATGAAATATTGCTTGTTTGTATACCTCGACCATTAAGGGCCTCAAAAACTCAATCTTGTCTGTTTATTTCTATAACGAGTGAATAGTCTATCCAAAAACTATATATACATTCTGTCAATTAAGAGAGCCTTATGACGTACAATATCGGCGGATCCAGGATTATAGTAATTAGTCTCAATGAAAAAATATGCGAGTACCTTGCATCTTTTTCGTCTCTCTATTTCATTGTGGTTTTATGTTGCTGTCAGGTAGATAACGGTAATCAACAATTATAAAGCAATTCAACAAAACGAGCGTTAAACAAACATGTTTTTAAATTGGATGAAAACCACGTTTTATACGTGATCTTAATCATAACTTGGACTACCTGAATTAATCATATTCCTATTTCTCTTTAGTTTGTACGATACTCTGTCCAGTTGTGCTTATATATACAGCTTGTCCCAGAAAAAATGTCCCTCTCATAGAACACAGAATAATAACCAAAATCAAGTTTTATACTCAATTGTGTGTACATATCTAAAGAGCCCACTTGATTTTGTAGCTCCTGTGAAAATTTCAAAGGTCTCACTTTATTGGTTTTGAATACAGTGGCTCTTATGTAACAGCAATGCTTTCCAGCCCATTCCAAGTTTGATAAAAAGTAATGCATATCACAGGCATACCATACCTTGTTCTTGTTTTTGTTATCAAGTAACTAAAGTCAAATTCATTCACTTTATTTAATGAAAAAACAATCAAAGTTCAGTTTCATTGGTCTTGTTTGCTTTCACAGAGTGTGTTCCACTTATGGTTTGTCCTTGAAGGTTCAGCTTGTAAACTTTTAGTGTCCTCCTGCACGTCCTTGCACCTGATTTCCATTCATGTTGAAGCATTGATGCACTGCAAACTTGGAATGGGCTGAAAAGCACTGCTGTTACCATGGTTACATAATAGATTGTGTATTCAAAACCAATGAAGCGAACATAATGAATTTTTCACAAAAGTTAGACAATTAAATGGGCTTTCTAGATCTGAACAAATGACTCTAGAATTACACTTGATTTCGGATTTAATTAAGCAGTCTATCAGAGGGACTTTTTTTTTGGGGGGGGGGGACACGCTGTATATGATGTATATGTGCAATTTTGATATTTTAGTCAGTTAGTCGCAATATTATGAGAGAGGTACGTTTATCAATGTCAAAATAATTCCACTTACGTGATATATCGAAAAACCTCACCAATGAACTCCAAACTTCCTGTGTTTCCCGTAGACGGTTTTATAGTTGGCGGTGATGGGTAGGGTAGTGCTGAAGCAAGTCGAGAAAGGCAGATATGAAGTGGTTATAGTTTTATAAATGTAACCTAAAATCATTTTTGTAGGTAACATGATGTACATTAAATCAAATATTCTGATCGTTTTGACATTATACACGTGGAAAGATCATGTGATGATCATGTAAATGTCAGTTCCGCCAGTCCCCCTTTCGCCAAACTGACGGCGAGGAACAAGACATAATGTATCATCCCACACCATGGCTATAAATGGAGTCACTTGAAAAGTAGATGATGGGATTTATCAGTAAAAAAACCCCTAACGATTTCCCCCAAAGATTGGACACAAGGTGAGACCCTGACAAAATATTGCGCTACTGTCTGAAATCTGTACATACAAAAAGACACATCAAACATTGAAGCTGTAGGACATCGATCGACCTGCCAGATGTATCCTTCAAAGTATCTCCTTTCAAAGAGAGTTGTCAATATTATCAAACAAATTAAATAGTACTTGTGAAGAAGCTCAGACGCATTGCTTGCGTCAAAATGCTTTACAAAGACCAAACTAAAAATTACATGGTAGCCACAGATCAAAATCAGTTACACATACTCATGGCTCATGCAGAACACAAGGCAACCACCACACAAAACACGGCCCAGCACTCGGTATTGTTATCCTCAAATGATGGACAAATTATTTCTTCCTGTGGACAGTCGTTTCTGGATGTCACTTGCAAAATGATACCCTGCCTTCTACATCATGGAAAAACTTTGATGGCCAGGAGGTATAAAACGAGGCCCGCAAATGTCTCCCGGGCAGGCAATTGACATTTTGATCACAGTTTATAGGTTATTCTTGTTTAGAGTTACAAAATGAAAATAATTATCTTCGCAATGAATACTTACTTTCAGGAGGATCTGTAAATCCCTCGACCGTTTCGCTGCGGCCACCGAAATCAACGCTCGTGGCGGCCACCACTAATACTTCATATAGGGTAGCAGGTTCTAGGCCATCTAGTATAGTCTCATGCATGTCTCCACTCACGACAATTTCAGTGTATGATATGTTTGAGTCAAATACATAGTTGTTATCGTACGGTCTTGCTTTCACTCTGTAAGCCAACTGAAACAACGAAAAGAGAATTGATACAAAGATAGAAAGAAAGACAGATAGTTAGATAAATATATAAAACAACAAATAAAAGTAACTAACCCCTTTTTCAAAATACTAATAATTGAAAAAGAATGGTGTTGAGGCACAAATAAATTTGGCAAGGATGTTTCCTGCAACTAATTGACTAAATTTTGTGAGAAAATGTTGTGTTGATCCGTCGAGTCAATGCATGAGTGAGCAGCATATTAAAGGCAAAAGTCACTTTTCAAAAGTCCACATGGGTCATTTTGGGGGGTTTTTTGATGCAGGATTTTGACAAATTCTGTTTCTGGTGGATGTTAATCGCTAATTTTATGTTAATTCATTCTATCGTTTGATCCTCACATACGTCCTTTGGCACTTTTGGCAATATTTTACGCTTCGGTGAGCACAATTAAACATTTCAACCCTCTCTCGATTTTTGAATATTTGTAAAATCCATTAAGTTTACTGCAAAAAAAATTAAATCAGAATTTTGTTCAGCAAAAATGTATTCTTTACGTGTTTGTACGAACATAAGAGTTGTAACCATGACATGGTTGATGAGCACACTGTTATAAATAAAGGAAAAAAATGTCATTATTTACCTTTAATTTTGGGCATTAAGAGATGACTCATTGACTTTTGAAAGTGCATTTTCACCTTTAATGCATGTCATCTCATGCATGACCCAACGGACGCAAATCACATTTTCACACAGAATTAGTCAATGAGTTAGGAACACTCTGCCAAATATTTGCACAAACTTTGTTTTGTTAAAAAGTTAATGGTATGTTGAAAAGAGTGGGTAGTTACTTTTTTTGTTGTGTTTAGATAGATTATTACACCAGTGGTTATTAGCATCATGTTTAGTTTCAGCCTGAGATTTATAAGGAATAAAACCACATTTCTGTCTATCATTACAATTATATTAATGAATGAAAGGTTTGCCGTTCAACTCTATATTATTTAATTATTAATTAGGTAGATTAAATGTTTTGAGTCATTAAAATAAAAGACCAAATGTTTGATTTAGTTAATCATAATACAGAGATGAATAGCAAACCTGGCATTGTAAATTCTCTCTTCAAATCTTTCATTCATTGATAATAAGTACAGATATTTGGACCGAACGACAACATCTAGGTAAATGACTAAAAACACTCAGGAGGGTGGAATGCACTCACACCATCTCACGCACTGGCACACAGGCCCAAGTGCCCCCGGTCACTCTGAAAACAAATCGTTATACCAGGGAGGTGTGCCTGGTTATACCCCTGTCTGCGCCCAGTCAGAAATTTGGTTCTTACCATTGTACTGACTTAAAGTTTACCTTAAAGTTTACGATCCTGCCATTAGGATAGCGCGGATTACCCCACTTAAGTTGCAATGACGTGTCATTTCGGGCAGATATACTAACGTTCAACGGAGCACTTGGACCTAAAACAGAAATACGAAATGGGAGAGCATACCAAAATTTAACATCATTCACCTCTTCAAGACTGAAATTGAATAAAACCATGCTCCTTTAGTGCTTGTTAACCCATCGTGAGAATGTTTTACGGCTATACCTTTACACACATGTTTACCGTAATGACCTGAGAACTTTTACCTTTCAAACTGAAAATGGGTGTGTTTATCTTTACAGTACAATAACAAGACAAACTAATGTAAGCGTGTTATAAATGTTTTAAATAAAACACAATAAACAAAGTCTAAAATTACAAAATAAAAAATAATGTGGGCATAATAAAAAAATGTAGATGTTATGACAACCCTATGCATATCAAAAGAGAGAGAGAGAGAGAGAGAAATCACAATTGGAAAAGGTTAACAAAGATTTCAATGTTTTTTGTGCTGAATGTGGAGAAAGTGTTTGGTAATATATTTCATAAATTAAATCGGTTCCGCAACAGGTAGCTAATGCAGTTGATTACATTATGTATTATCCACAAAATATTGCGTGCATAGCGTAAAGGGCGTCTGTAAACTAAGACATGTCACTTCCAATGATACTTATTTCAGGCAAACTGTACGACAATGCAACTGCCCTTTCTGAGAAAATGCACATTCTTTTCTAAAGCACACAAAACACGAAAAAACAACAACAACAATTTGTCTACAAAGTTCATGATCTGCTAGAGACTTCATCTGAAAATTGTACTTCAGTACTGATACGTTCTCCTGCATTGATTTTGAGTTAAATTTCTACTTTTTTAAATTTCACTTACGGCCTTCTGACGTAATCGCATGAATGGTTGAACTGGGTTCTCCGATTCCATCCTTGGATTCTGCTCTCACCTATTCATGGTAAACAAATCGAGAGCTGAATGAGTCAAGATACTGTCAAAAAGTTATAATGTCCGTTTCTAACATTTTGAAACCCATGACGTTATAGTCTGTCTATTGTTAACCTGATACCAAGTGTTTCTGTTACTCTATCAGTGCTTGCTTGAATATATTAAATATTGTCTCACGCCATCTAATACATAGTATGAAAGACCAGTTTAACTTTCTATATTTACAAAGCAAAACACTGTATCTCTCCCACACACAAGACATAACCTCACTTACCGAGCCCGTTTCATAGTTTCCTCATTTTTGGTTTTTATTGAAAGTAAAGACCATTAACAAACAGGAATCTGGATCAAATATATTGATATAAAAATCAATAACATGTAAGAAAGTATGCTAAATATAGTAATACAATTCTCACCTCAATTGAATAGTTCAATTCAGCTGATAAATTCATTATTGTGTGTGTGAATGTATCAGGTAAAACAGCACGAGCTATTTCGGTGCATGGCAGACTAATATTTCTCGACGTATGGGTCCCATTGGCCCCATCAGTCGTCCCGTATCGTATGTGATAGTGAGTGATATTGCCCAGTGGTGGGGTAGGTGATTGCCATTCGAGAGTCAAGCTATTCCGATCAGCCGATGGCACTTGGACGCTGACAGGAGATGCTGGTTCTACATTCAAAAAGAAAAATAAGAAAATGAAACTCAAACTCAAACTTCGTCTATATGATAACAATGGAGTGTAGTATTTTTTTTTTTAAATTTCATTGTGTCACTTTCCAGGGGTGTAAATAGGGGTTGTACGTCATGCACTTTTGTGCATATATATATATATATATCGAAATCAAGCAATGCATCGCAAATTTAATCAAAACACGAATTATACGTGACTCTGCTAAGAATGACCCTTAAAATACTTTAACTATTTAGGTTCCAAGCGAACGAACGTGAGTCTCTTTTACCAGAAAATATATCTGATAAAATACGAGACATCTGGTAAGGGTAATTGCAATAATTGTATTTTCGGTGATAATAGTGTTCTGCAAATAGCAGCGGCCAGGAGTGCGAAGCCCCGGGGGAGGGGGCAAGTGTGTGTGTGTGTGTTTGTGTGTGTGTGTGTGTGTGTGTGTGTGTGTGTGTGTGTGTGTGTGTGTGTGTGTGTGTGTGTGTGTGTGTGTGTGTGTGTCGTGTGTGTGTGTGTGTGTGTGTGTGTGTGTGTGTGTGTGTGTTTGTGTGTGTGTGTGTGTGTGTGTGTGTGTGTGTGTGTGTGTGTGTGTGTGTTTGTGCGTGTGTGTTTGTTGGGGCGAGAAATATCTGCGCCTGACAACTATGGTATTTAAGTACCGGAGCTAGAAACTCAAATCTGTTTGAATTACAGTGACCATTATATTTCTAACTGAATGTTTACATAGCCTGTTAGAAAATTACGAGTCTAATTTTAAACGCTTGTCCTATATGATTTTTGGAATTCCTGTAAAACATTTACCATAATTATGCATGCTGTGCAAATAACTCTCATGCAGAGTAGTATTCATACGAAATGAATACTACCCAACAATTGATATTTTGTGTAACATTAAAATTTTAGAAAAATTACTGACTATTAAATTTTACAGGCATTGACTTAAAAATATTACCTAATAAGGGATGAATTTGTAAAACAGATCCTCTACCACTAAAGGTGACTGAAGTCTAGACAGCTTAAAGTGGTCGGTTTAGTAACGTACGTCATCTATTACCAAGACCAAATCGTTTGAAAACATACCTATATAGACTTGTGACCTTGGGACCTGCAAGTGTTCAATCTCTAAACTTCAAAATTAAGCCATTTCATGTTACCATCCATTCTTATGCTAAGTTTGGTAAAAAAAATCCTTTCAACTTTTGCACAATTGATAAAGTAGAATAAGACCTAGAACGTTTGACGTTCGAACTGTAAACTCTTAAAACTTTATAATTACACTTGAGCCAAGTTTACTCGAATGTACATCGGCGCTGGTTTGGTAACAACATGATAGAATCCATCTATTGGAAGGCCCATTGGGGATTTGACCATTTTGAAAACGAGTACGGCAAGCTGTAGCTGTCGCACTGAAAACAGTACACGTACGGACGGGTGGAATTAGACAAAATAGTAAAAAGTGACGTTTAAACACGTTGCCGTGGCCAATTCAACGTATTACGGACCACGTTTATGGTGCTATACGTGCCACCTTACTGAAGATTTCACACTCGAATGTCAGCAGTGAACGTCAGTGTAGCATTCATTTGGTGTGCTAATAGAAAGTGGTGAACATTGTTTGTATGCAAAAGATATCATTGATAATCAGACAAAGATAAACTTGTTACTCACTAGCTTCTTTCGTTCGTACACTGATGGGAGAACTATAGTTTCCAACTAGATCATTGTTTCGTGCTCTCACTCTAAAGTAGTATTCAGAGAATGGCGTCAGATCTTGAAACGTTGTTCTGGTAGATGAAGAGCCTACTGTTTCATTGCGACTAACTTCTCTACCATCAGTTAACATGGCGTCATAGTGCGTTATCGGGCCATTGCGACGACCGCACTCCGGCTTCAACCAAGAGAAAGTAATGGACCTCTTGCTGATGGTGTCCGCCCTTACTGCAGTTGGTGGGCCAGATGGAGCTTTAGTCACAGTGAAAGAAAACAAAAATATATGACATGTACTTTCAGTGGCGTACCGTGGGTCAGCTCATTGGAGGGGCACCCAGTCCCTCAGCCGAAATTGCATTTTCAGATGGTGGATTTTAAGCGCTGCGAACGCTAGGCGTGCGATAGGGGCGGGGACCCCTGGCAA
>JZLH01S0033913.1:47277-62885 GCA_001188425.1 Eucidaris tribuloides
GGTTTGTTTTGCTTATTTTTGTTGTTAAAAATTGTCCGCCCAATTCAATAATTTGTAATAAAAAAAAAATCGTCCGTTTTAATCTATATGCCTTTTTTTTAATAGGAATATATGTTTGCTAATGTGTGTCATAGTGGTGGAAGGCAAATTCTCCCGGCGAGGCTGGAGCGTAGCGAGCTGAGCGGTTTGGAAAAACTTTGATAATTCTAAACAAAATTGCGTTTTGCAGCGCCCCTACGCAGTATATTTCAAAGGAGCAGAGGTGCCGTATAACAAAAAAAAAGGAACCTATTGACAAGAGGGGGGGGGAGGACAGACCACCTATATGGATGGGTTCCAGGGTCCATTTTATAATTCCAAGTAGCAGTCCCCGTCCCCGGGTGGGAGTAAACGAGCCTCCGCTCACTGAAGCTCACGGCTTAACTAGGCAAGTTTCCATTTTTTGAAATAATTTTTTTTTGTCTGTTATGTCCATTTAATGGTCAAAAGGCAATTCCGCGAGGCGAGCGTGGCGAGCGAGCGTTGGAAAACTTTGAAAATTCCAAGAAGAAAAATGCGTTTTTTATTCAGGCCCGTACGCATAATATTTCAAAGCGGGGGTTCGTATAAGTAAATATAACGACCTATGACATGGGGGAAGGGCTGAACTCATCCTAATTGGATGGTTTGCCAGGAGGCCCACCCTATAGATTCAAGTAGGGTCCCGTCCTAAGGTGGGGGTTCAGGGGGTTTCGGCCCCTGACGCCTCACGTGCTTGTAGGCAGTTTCATAAGGATATTTTGTCTCTCTTTGAAATGGGGCAGTCAACAGTAACTAAACGCACCCATTTTTCAAATTGCTGTAACTTCATTCGAAAGGTATGCATTTTCTGGTCCTGAAAATGCAAATGCCGAGAACATGTCATTTTTTTCAAAAAAACAACTGAAGCTCGGAGGCAGCGAGTTCGATCGGTTTTTATAAGGCATTTTGTGAAATTTTGATAACACGTTTGTTTTGAAATGGACAGCTAAAGTCGACAACAATGAAAACAAAACAAAACAAAACACCTGCCCACCCTCTCTGCTACTTACGAACTGTTTGGCATTTCCACGATATAAATTTATGTACTAATGAACTGGCTGATAGCAGATAATAAATAACATTAATAATAATAAATAACATTTATAACGGCGCCTAATATGGACGTTTCTAAGGGTCGCTGTAAAAGCGAATGTTGTAAGAAATAATTCGAACAGGTGGATGCGAACAAAATAAATACAATGGTTTACGGCATAAATTATAACGATACGAACATAAACATAATCATGATTATACAAAATAGTTTGTGAACACTTAGATAATAAGTAAGATATTTCCACAACATGGCGGTAATCATGTCGGGGGTCAGGGGCGAGGCCCCCTGAAGCTCATGTTCTAGCGTTTTATGAGACTATTTTGACGGCCCTGGTCATTCAACTGTTTAGAAAGTTAAGGTCTACATTCAAGAATAATCAAAAAACCTATGATAAAAACACTTCTTTTGAAGCGCACCCCCTCCCCCGGCTACGGTGCTGTGTAATTCGGAAATATTTGCATACTGCAATGCTGCATGCAAAACAGAATTATGCAAGTGTTTATTTAGATCATAATTATAACCCTCTCATCCGACTTGAATTACAATGCGTTGCAAGGGCACTCAGTGGCGAAACTGCGGGAATTTTAACAAGGAATGCAAAATGCGCAGCACGCAAAATGGGTGTGCCCAGCGTTGAATGATGAATTTTGGAGGAAAATTTTCGCGCACAAATTGTTTTGATTTTGATAAGTGTATCTGAACAACTGCCATGCGCTATCGCTGGTTATATAATAGAAGCGAATTCTAATCGAGCGACAGATTTTGAAGGGGGAAATGATTCAACAGGGTGGGGGTATTCTCAGTTTAACAGTGATTTCACAATGTGGGAACGCTGAATATCCGTATTGATGCACAATCTATACCACCACTTATAATAAGATTCAAGAAGCGATATTTACTATTCTTTTCAACAATTAATATAAAATTTGCTCAGTCGACTTGCGCCTGCATGTTACATCCAGCGGAGTTCATGAAAGTACATGAACCGACGCACCTCCAGAAGCCAGAAAGCAATTTAACACAACAAAATTATTAAATAAACAGTTGTAAAGTGAAGTTAAAAAAGCGAAAGTATTTAAGCTGAATGTCTATTTCTAAAAAGTGCACTATAAGCCAGCAAGTTTTCTAGCTCGGTTCGCCTCAGTTTTCTTTTGCTTTTCCTCTCCTTTTTCTCTTTCTTCGGTTTTTTTTGCCGGCCGATTGGGGGGGGGGGGCACGTGCCGGCCCCCGTGCCCCCCCCCGTAGTTAACGCCACTGTTGTACTTTGAAGAAAAACAATACTACCTACAAATGGGAATAAAACGTTAATTCGCAACCACCCATGTTTAACAGCGTCATACGTGTCTATTTTGTTTGGTCAACATTATTAAAAGTTTACCGTGTAACGACGAGAATACGAGTATCTGTTGAGGTAATTGTACATGTAAGAAACTTCATGATGACTTCAATTATATGTTTATCGCTGCCGCTCAATAAATTTCGAATTGTGAAAGAGGTGACTGTGATACAGTTTTGCTAATTATGAACGAATCAGGGTGATCACAAGAGCAAAGCATGTTTTTCTGATCTTGCACGCTAAAAAGGAAGGAATTATATCGTTAAATACATGCTGTGTGAAGTTTATTCAAACATGCTGATATTACTAAGCAGGATGTGATTAAATGTTTGTTTTGGTTTCAGAAAAATTGTCAAATTTATTGAGTTTGTCCTACTGTTGCAAAATACTTGAATGACAATAATTTTGTCACCGCGAACCGAAGGTGAAGGCGGGCGACCTAGGGACGCATTGTCGTCGTCCGTGCGTCCGTCACAATATATTAAAGTTTATTTGGCAGGAGCTCCGCTTAAGACACATAACTTGGGCAACATTGATCCCAATAGTAACCAAACTTTGGTGATAGATGGCTAGCTAGGGGAAAATCATGTTGTGGTCGCTCGACGGACGTCTGGCATGGTCAGGTCAAGGTCATTTGAGGTCACATGTTTACAGTGTAACGGCAAGACTCTTTTATATGTTAAAGTTTACCTCAAGATTCCTCTTATGACACATAACTTGGCAACTGTTGGTCACTGGCAACCAAATTGAGTGAAAGATTGCACATAGGCGAATCATCATATTATTAGATTTATTATAAGGTCAGCGACGACCTAGGTCAAACCGTTATTCTAAGCCAAAGGTTAAAATTTACGCTGCAAGACGTCCGCTATGACAGAATATCTTCCGCAAGCCGTCTCTCGCCTTTTAAAGCTAAACTTTGGTGTAGATGCAGCTTCTGGGGCCTTCATTGGTGGTGTCTTCGCGAGGTTCACGTAGTTAGGTCAAACGAAAGTAACCAGCAAGACTTCTGGGATATCAAACTTGGGTTGGGGATGTACAAGGGAATATATGGGGATGCTGGGGAAACCTTTATGTTATCAATCACGGGTGGCGAACATCAATCTTGCTATTGCCTTGTATTTTTCATGAATGCCTGCAATCGTGGTATTTTGGGGGTATGTTTTTTTCGCGTACAACTGGAGATTTGAACAATATGTTTAAGATAAAGATGATCCGTATTAAAACGAATGTTTTGTGTCAAATGTTTTTTCATTTCACCATTCTGAAAGCCCATTTCGTACGCTGCAATTTCTAGTGGTCATGTATCTGTAGCTCGGCTGCTTATCATCCCAGCTGACGTACTGGCACGTAAAGACACGCGATAATACGATGTAAGGATGTTAAGTTTCTAATCACTTTCGTATGCATGCGACCCTTCACAATTCCAGCACTGTTGCCACTCACTGTCACCTTGGGGAGCACATATCTTCGTCTATAAGGCGATACGCAGCCTCATAGTGAGTTGGGTTCACATGGAGGTTCCGTTGTGGCTGTCCATGATACTTCCAACGCACTGGAACATATGCGATCTTCATTTGTACATTCTGTGGATATCCTGGAACTAAAATGCAGTCGCAATCAATGACATCACTCTCTGTGATAATTAAAAACCACATGTACAAAATGCCAAGATTTTTATTTTTGATGATAGCACATTGCGATCTGTAGTACTGCTTTGGCCTAAATGTGTTATAGTATAGTAGTATTACTAGTACTACTAGAAGTAGTAGTTAATGATAATATTAATGAAATGAATATAAATGAGAAAGAACAAACAATACCGACGATTAATAAAATGAATTAATTCAGCGTTTTCCAAGAATGAAGAACATGTGATCACTAAAATAAGACCATACATTCATAAGTTATTTCTGTTGTATTCAAAAGACTAAAATACTTATAAATACTTATAAAATAACTTATGCCTGTTAGTTGGCTGGCTGCCTTCTCGCGCTTTAAAATCGCGTATTACTAGACTTATCAATCAGAACAAATTATAAGCAATATGAAATTGAGCTTTGACCTTGCTTGCAATCTAGCTACTCTGATATCAAAACATAGCCGTGGTTTGATGTCATTGTACGTTTAATTCCAAATCTCAACGAAAATTCTGTCAAACACGGGCACAGTTATATGCGAAGCAGCAAACCAGTTAAATGGCTATTTGGCATTTAATGAGCTAGCGACCCTTTGATTTTTGAGCTACACACGGCTGAAATCAAACTGGGTTGTATTTGAATATTACCTTTCATTCCAAATCTGTCATGAAAAATCTTTGAACATATGCTACAGTTATTGAAGCATAAACCAAGTTAATAACCCCTTTTTCGCATTTATTGAGGTATGACCTGTGACCTTTGAGCACAACACTCCCAAAATAAAAGTTGGTATTGTATTTTGATATGCTTGTATCTTCACCAGATCGCTTATGAAAATACCGTCGAGAATTACTACGGTAATTGAAGCGGAAACCAGTTATATAGTTATTTTCTCCATTACTGAGTACGAACCTAACCTTTTGACCTACATATTCCGTAAATGCGAGATGGTTGGTAATTTGATATCATTTCCTTCATACCCAGATCTCATGAAAATCTGACCGTGAGCTACATGTACATTTCAAAAAATTGAACTTAACACGTAGCAGCGTGTCCCACAAACAAAATCAGCTCTGTAAGACATGTGGTAGATAGTTCAAAAAATCGAGTATAATTCTGAATTTAGTGTCGGCAGATGCAGAAAAGCCCATTAAATTTTTATTTCTTAAACTTCTTTAAAAATTTCATTGGTCTGCCTACGATTGGTTTGAATTACACAGTTATTATGTAACATGCAGTGCCTTTCATGTCCGATTCCAGTTTGGCAGTGCTACATCAATCAATGGCATCACCTGACTGGAAATCAGGTGGAAGAATGTGCAGGAGAACAGATAAAGGTTTACAAAGCTGATATCTGAAAGGGCAAACTTAAATGGAACACCACCCTGTGAAAGCAAAGAAACTGAATTTTGATTTGTTTCGTTTTTAAAATTGAATGAACTATGAACTTAGTTCTTAATATCGACAATAACACTGCCATTGGATATTAAAAGTGAAGCGCATGGAATAATGCCCGTAATGTGCATTTCTTTTAGGCCAGAACTTGGAATTGGCCGGAAAGCACTGGCTGTTACATAAGAAGCCACGTGTATTCAAAACCAATGAAGTGAGAGCATTTGAACTTTTTCACAGAAACTACGATATTAAATGGACTTTCTAAAATGTGGAAACTAATTAGTCATGGAAGGTTTTGGTAATTTATTCTATACGAATGGACATTTTTGCTGGGACAACTGTATTTTGAGTATTATGAACCTTCATACAGATCTCAATAAAAATGTCTGTTGAAGCATTAACTACAGTGATTGAACGGAAATCATTATAATTGTTGAAGTTAACAATATCATGTACACAGAGAAATATTTTAATAAAAATGGAGAAAAAAAGGTTTTATTTTGAATGCCAGTTTCCTGGCATAACTCATTATTGCCACCAAGCAGCGCAAATTGTTTAAATTTGATTCCTTTTTTATCATATCGGGTAGCTCCTTCAAACATAAATCAGTGGAATGTAATATTTCTATATTTTGATAGAGGAAAATCGTTTCGCATTTCGTTCGGCGTAAAAAGGCGAAAATTGATTTTGCAATTTTCGCAAGTAATGAATCAGTAATGAAATCCTAAACAAATATCAATGTCATCCCCGTTCTTGCCCAGAAGGTCATACCAAAATTATGTTGATACTTGTCATTACCTCAATTTAAATCAGTATTTATGGGCACTCGAGGGGATCTTTATCGCGGGTTATCTACCTGAACTTGTTACGTGGGAGATTAGATGGACGTGTGTTGGGTAAATAATGCTGATACTGTAATTACAATATCGTTCGTGACGCGAATTTGATTTTAAAGCGTATGATTTTCACATGTACTTGGAATTGAACAATTTGAATGTGCGCTCGATGTTCTCTTATTAGGCGTCAATTTTTTGCGTGTAGCCATAATGTACCGTAAGTGTTTATTAATATGACACTCTCATCCTAGTTGGGCAAATATTTGATGCCATTAACGATTACTAACGCTGATATTGTTGGTTTGAGCTGTGAGCAGTAGTTCCATGGCCACTGTACACATTGGGGGATTAATCAACCACAGTCCGAACTTGAAAACGATATCTGTACAACCCGTCAGATAGGAATGGTCCACGGATGTGTTTGACTCATTTGAGAGATCTGGCCCCATCTGATTACTGCCATGTAGTATTACCAGACGATACTGGTACTTGAGGAAATTAACGCATGGCACATCTTGGCATGAATCAGAGGAGTCCACGTAAAACGAACGTTAAAGAATGCCCGTGCGATGTAAAATTGATTGGTTGCGATATCTGAATGGAGGCTGATGATGGAGATACTAATGTGGTGTTTATAAAAAAAAACAAAAACAAACAACACAACACAAGCAATAACAACAACAAATGTAGAGTTTAATATAGCGCTAAGGCGCTAAATAAACATATCATGGAAAATTAGTTAGTACACGGGTGTATTTTCACGCTATTTTGCTGTCATAAAAGCAAATAGTTGGAGCTGAATTACCACAGGAAAATACGAAATAACCGAGTTTTGTTTTAAGTTGTTGTTTCCCAATAAGGCGTATTCAAACTTTAACAAATACAACGTCGTTTTCTATAATATGAAAGTGGGATTATCGCCTTTTGGAAAAGGGCAATCTCTTCAAATAAACATATTAACTTTTGTTTTTTTTTTACAGCTCAAGATGCACACTGTAATTTATATCTTTCCATTACCGGCTGTTATATTCTAACGACTGAATAATTTATTTAAATAGGTCGTGAAATTTCTGGATGGGCGAAAAATGTCCGCCTTGGACTATTTAACTAAATACAATTTCGCCGAATTGTGAGCATTTGGTATTTGTCCTGTGTCTGAAATTATCGTGTCATGCGGTAACCGCGTGATGCGCCCTGTGGTATTGTCGCAGCCGCAGATAGCTGTAGATGGTCGGGTTCGAACGCCTGGTTCATTTTTTCTGACATGTTGTTAAAATTATTATAAAGATTCAGCAGTTGCGATTCCTAAATACAGAGAGAGACAAATGGAAACCCTATTTACATCGCATTTTACGCTGCTGCTGAATAATCCCTTTCGCTTCACTTAATAATACTAATAAAAATGTCCGCCTTGACTATTTAAGCATAACAATGTCAGAATTGTGAGATTTGGTATTTGTTCCTGTGTCATCGTGTCAATGCCGGTACCAGTGATGGCCTGGTGGTTTTGTCGCAGCCCGGAAAGCCTGAGATGGTGGGTTTCGAAACCTAGTTCATTTTTTTTTCTGACATGTTTGTTAAAATAATTAATATAGAATCAGGCAGTTGCGATGCCTAAATACAGAGAGAGACAAATGAAAAATCTATTACATCGCAATACTGTGACTTTCACCAAACATTAAATTTAGAGTAACTTTTAATTATGTTTCATCATATAAAGAACGTTACATTATCAAATGATGATGTAGATCAACAACTCGAAATGAATTTGAAAATAGCACCAATTGTAGCAAGTGTATCAGCGATCTTACATTAGCGCCTCAAATGAGATGGGGGCATAGATTATATACCAGAACATTTAAAAATAATAATTTTCACGTTTGAATCCTTAATAGCATAAAAACTACACATCATATAATACCTAAAATGAGTATGGGTTATAGCTGAATAGTGTCTGAGTTTTGTAGGGGGGGGGGGGGAGGGTTGAATATGAATGCTTAAATCAGTTTCATGAAATTAATCTTTAACTTTTTTTAAAAAGTTATTTTGCTGAATGTCCAACCCCCGTAGCAATCAAAACTTGGTACAGTAGTGAATGACTGATTGGTATACCTTGAAATCCTAAAACCTGTAAAACTATAGCGTACGGTATATGAAAACCACACCTGGACAGCTCTGGGTATGGCAAGCTTCTTTGGCAAGCTCTCAAGGTAGAGTAATGCTTTATTAATTAATCGTGACAGACTAAAAACTGAAAAAGGTAATTCATCGCATAATAATCATTAAAAGCATTCATCTACCCATAGCTGCCGGAGATGCTTCATACCGCGCTGTCCCAAGTGTGGTATATTCGGCACCATTATCCGGTGAGATATTGTGTGGAAATAAAGCCCTACTTCCTCTAGATACACACTCATTTGACTACCGTAACCGTGTTTTTTTTTTTATTTGTACAGTGGAATAGACATTAAGCCAAATATAAAAATTACCTTACACTTTAAAAAATAATGAATTTCCCGAAAATTATTTCGTATATTCACATCCAAATACAGTGCCAAGAAAATTGACACTTTGCAGCTATAATCCATTCTCCGCTTTTCAGTATTATATGGCATGTGAAGTTTGGGGGTTATAAAAGGCAGTGGAATCTCATTTGCACTCAAACATCCCCACAGACCAGGAAAGATAACCATGCCCTAGCTATTGATGAAAAGGAACAGTATCTGTGCAAATCTGGGGGTCCGTGATTGCCTAGAATTTGACGCAATGCAAAGAAAAAAAACAATAGACTTTAGTGTACGTTTCTACTGGTAGGATTTTTTTCTCGGCGAGAAAAACTTCAATCCGAGTCTAACAATCACTATAATTCCACTGAAGACTGAGTCTCTAGCTCCTATATTTTGCTAAAAGGTTCCCAGATGAGCATTATTCTTAGCTAAATGTCATTGTATTTACACAAATTGTTAATTTTAGCCATACAAAGAATTGCCCAAGCCCGCTGCCTTTAAAGATCAAAACGTTCTAAGTGGTTATTTACAGAGCCCGCTGTCACAGTATTACGTTTAGAACTCACATGTGCCCAGCGTGATATGTTTTTTTTATGTTTTTCGGTGGAGCGATTTTTTTTTTGGCAACAGTACCAAACAGAGCTGCTCAGAGCACGTGCTCCAGTACGGTCGTCAAATTCCAGGTCAAAAAAGTGTGAAAACTATATGGAACCGCTTCCACCAACGGAATGAGGAACGAATGGTAAATCGCATATCTAGCGTTCCCAAGTTACGCAGTGATGAGCGCGTGTGGCACGTCACAAAGGGGAGAGAGAGGAGCTACTTTAGGTGGCGGACCGTCCAAAAAAAAAGAAAAGGAAAAGCAAATAAACAAACATCACGTATGCGTTGCTAACTGTACCCACACTTATCGCTGCAACGTTACTTTAATGGTAGACTAGCGGCAAGAAACGTGCAGATGGGCGCCCCGGCGAAAGTCGATGGAAGTCGATCGGCACGTTGTTTCGGCACGCTGGTCAAGAACTTTGAAACACGAGAGTTCAAGGAATCAAACGTCGGAGGCGGGGCCAACGCAGCGTGTTCTTCCAGCGAACTCGGCGACCTGTTGGACGGTGAAACAGGCTAACTAATGTACAACGTAATGTCTCGTGTTACACCGAACGACTGACACGTGCACAGCAAAAAAAGAGCCGTAGTGAGGAGCAAGTGTAACGGTTTAGGATTACAGAATGACCGAGGCTTACCGGTGTCACACTGCGTCAGCGATTACTGCTCACACCCTGTTAAGTAACCACCGACTCTTGCATATCGAGGTACCCGAAGATTTCTGAACACGTGCGAGAATGCGGGTTCCAATAGGGCAGGGTCTCCCTGAAGCGCCGATTTGACAGCACGTCTGTTTTGACTCTACACACTGATGTGTGACAGTTCCTTTACCTCTTTGACGCTATGTGTGGGCATTGAGATTCGTTATGCGCACGGAGCGCACGGTTGGGGTGGACGTGTTTTGAAGCTGAACGGTGACGATTTTAAGAAACGAACAACCTACGTGTCAACGCGGGGGCCCGCGCCTTCAAACAGCGAATGCACTCAACTAAATACACTAAGCGGCACATGGTAAGCAGCGTTACCGCAAGCTCAAGAAGAATTTTGAGAATGTCGCGAACAGAGTCGCATGCGGCGTTGCCGACGACCCTTGGCGCACATCTGACGAATACAACGTATGTCAATTTCTGAAACACGTTAGGCAGCACGTTGGCTCTCAAAACGCTAATATGTGACAGGGTCCTAAAACACCTAGTATATAACCTATACCACTTGGTAGCATGTATTTGTTGTCAAAGATTGTTTGCAAGTTTGCTGGATCTACATCCTTTTGATAATGTAACGCGTATCATGTAATACACATAATAAAGCGTTTACCTCATGTGCTAAATTTATGATGTTTCACCCACAGATTTAATAAAATTAGTAATAATACTTTCCAACATATTTATCTTTGAATAGGTTTGCAGACAGAAATAAAATTTATCAAATACGCTAACAAAAATAGATGCAAAAAATATTAAGTTTTGAAAATGAGGATGGGGGCATGGCCCCGTCCCCCTCCCAGGGAATGCAGCCTGCTGGTAATAGTAAGTAGTAGTAGTAGTAGTAGTAGTAGTAGTAGTAGTAGTAGTAGTAGTGGTAAGTAGTAGTAGTAGTAAGTAGTAGTAGTAGTACTGTAGTGGTAGTAGTAGTAGTAAGTAGTAGTGTAGTAGTAGTAGTAGCGTAGTTTGCAGCACACGGTGTTAGCAAGATTCCTGTGGTGTTTAAAGCAGTGACCTCTGCATCAACGTACCTGCATTTGTAGTTGTTATTGTTCGCATTTGTCTTGGTTCGGGCTCGAATGAGCTCCCGGGTAGACCATTTGCAATTACAAAATAGATATTTCGTATGTCGCAAAATCCTGCGACGAGACTCATTCGTCAAGAGTTTGTTCTTCATCGGTATGAAGCGTTTCCAACTTTGCATGTGTTTCAGTGGAGATAGGGGTATCGGGACAGGCTTCATGTCTGATTAATTCGTAAGTTTATTACGATATCTTGCAGCAGCATCACACCTTGCCCCTGCGGTGGAAGTGTCCACTGAACCCTGAGACGTCCGGGCGTGCATCGAGAAGCCGTTAAGGTGGAACTGTACATGCAGAAATCATGCAGAGAATAGCAATATATGTAATAATCACACATAAAAACGAACATCGCGTACATTAGTAATGTATAATGTATTGAATGCCTTTAATATGACACATATTATAACCCGTTTAACTTATTAATTAGTTGTCATGAATACTTCAGAATGGGCAACAGCAGTTTTAATAGTCTTGTTTCATGGAAATGATCATAATGTCTAAGTGAAAGGTATTTATTATGATAGTGCATAAAATTTTAGAAAAAATACTGACTATTAAATTTTACAGGCATTGACTTAAAAATATTACCTAATAAGGGATGAATTTGTAAAACAGATCCTCTACCACTAAAGGCGACTGAAGTCAAGACAGCTTAAAGGGTCGGTTTAGTAACGTACGTCATCTATTACCAAGACCAAATCGTTTGAAAACATACCTATATAGACTTGTGACCTTGGGACCTGCAAGTGTTCAATCTCTAAACTTCAAAATTAAGCCATTTCATGTTACCATCCATTCTTATGCTAAGTTTGGTAAAAAATCCTTTCAACTTTTGCACAATTGATAAACTAGAATAAGACCTAGAACGCTTGACGTTCGAACTGTAAACTCTTAAAACTTTATAATTACACTTGAGCCAAGTTTACTCGAATGTACATCGGCGCTTAGTTCGTGGTTTGGTAACAACATGATAGAATCCATCTATTGGAAGGCCCAAGCTGTAGCTGTCGCACTGAAAACAGTACACGTACGGTGGAATTAGATAAAATAGTAAAAAGTGGCGTTTAAACACGTTGCCGTGGCCAATTCAACGTATTACGGACCACGTTTATGGTGCTATACGTGCCACCTTACTGCAGATTTCACACTCGAATGTCCGCAGTGAACGTCAGTGTAGCATTCATTTGGTGTGCTAATAGAAAGTGGTGAACATTGTTTGTATGCAAAAGATATCATGGACAATCAGACAAAGAAAAACTTGTTACTCACTAGCTTCTTTCGTTCGTACACTGATGGGAGAACTATAGTTTCCAACTAGATCATTGTTTCGTGCTCTCACTCTAAAGTAGTATTCAGAGAATGGCGTCAGATCTTGAAACGTTGTTCTGGTAAATGAAGAGCCTACTGTTTCATTGCGACTAACTTCTCTACCATCAGTTAACATGGCGTCATAGTGCGTTATCGGGCCATTGCGACGACCGCACTCCGGCTTCAACCAACAGAAAGTAATGGACCTCTTGCTGATGGTGTCCGCCCTTACTGAAGTTGGTGGGCCAAATGGAGCTTAAGTCACAGTGAAAGAAAACAAAAATATATGACATGTACTTTGAAGACAAACATACTACCTACAATAGGAATAAACTTAATTCCACCACCCATACTACCTACAATAGGAATAAACTTAATTCCACCACCCAGTCAAGATGTATAGTGAGTGATTGGTCCGTTCCTCTTACCACACCCAGGTTTCTGCCACCTGAAGGTGATCCTGCAGTTGTTGTCAGGAGTTGTTTCTACTGAGAGTGGAGGACCGGATGGAGCTAGAAAAAACATTATGGGGAACAAAATGATACCTTAATTCTGACACCAACCAACAGAGACTAGTTGGTGTTATCTGCACGTTATTTGAAATGTCGTACAAATCTTTTAAAAATGAAACAGATCAGGTGGGACAAATTTCGAGTAATTTGTAAAAGTAGTAATGTAGTAAAATTTGTGTCATTAATGGATGAACACTTACATTGATCAGTACACTTCACTTGAGGATATTAATTGTTAATCTATTTGGAGAAATGTTGTTCTACATTCTAACGGGCGTATCGTACGGAACAAAGTAATGGAATGTGGTTTGCAGTCTTGCAGATCTGGTATTCACAGTGACAACACGTGTGATATGTGCTCTTTCAATGAGTTTATTCCTTCAGATGTAAATATTACTAATTTGGGGTTGAGTCACTATTCCCATTATCCCAGATCTTATGGCTGGGGACGCTATCAAAAAAAAAAACCCGGCAATTTTGCATCGTTCTGACGAAAGCATGAAGTTGTTGGTATTATCAAAAACAATTGACAGAGAGCGACTAGATTTTTGATCCATAAAAAATATATTTGCCCGCATATTTTCCTCATTTCCCCAATTTTACGCATTTATACACATGAAATACGAAATCTAACACAATTTTAAAAACGCAATACACAATTACACAAAAAGCTATATGTAAAACAACAAGAAACACCCGCACATTTGAAACAAAAATTGTACGACGGTGTTGTTTATATGGAGTAAAAATATTTGAAAATTGTAACTGTACATTTTTTTTTTAAATTGAAAAAGGGTAAATACTTATAGACTAGTCTTTCTTTACGTGAATTAAAAGCAAATATCATTTTAGCATTTTATTATTTACTCCATTGTATTATACAACCATACGGATTTATCACAATATATGGACAGGTATATTCCTGGAATAAATGTATCAGAAATATGCATTTAGTTTGCATTTTGGTGGAAACTAGGCCCTGCGTCTTATCATTTCAATGAAAACATACTGCACTGTCTTCATTCTTCCTTAAATATGGAGCGCCAACAAAATATCTTTCAAATACACACCAGCATAACCTGTGACCAGTGTCTTGGATATGCCTCGTCCATAACCAGCTGATGTGAAAGCTCGCACGTATGCACGGTACGTCGAGAAGGGATGCAGGTTACGGATCACAACGGTGCGTTCCGATCCATTAACAATTCCAGCACCCTCCCATGTCTGTGACTCACTCCTGCAGCTATCTCTGTTGCTGAGCTGGTACCATACCTTATACCCAGTAGGTACACACGGTGGTTCCACGGGTGCCTCCCACGTCACCACCATACCGATGTCGAGTCCGCCCTGCTTGTTGAGTCTAACATTCCGAGGCGTTCCTGGAACTACAATGAAGAAAAAATGTAGAATGATTTACTGAGATGATCAAGATTATCAAGCTTGACGAGTAAAACCGGTAAAAGCCGTTCCAGTTTGACATACGAGCGATAAACATTATGAAGGGACGCGTTCCTGGTCACCATTCTAAAGAGAGTTTCCTAATTTTACTTACCTGATATATCAGTTCTGGCTATGACATCTGTCCAACTACTGTTGCTATGTGAAGTCAGCCAGGTCCGAACTCGGAAGAAATAGGTTTTACAGGCAGTTAAACCAGAAATGCTTACATTTGGGTTTAAAGTGCTGTTTGTGTAAGTATTTGCAATTCCTCCCTGTGTACCATTTTCCCATAAACGATACTGGTATCTTTTAAACCGGCCATGGATGTCTTGACACGACAGCGGACTCCACGTAAAAGTCAAGGTGTCCTCAGTCGATGTAACATTAACCGACTGAATAGGTGATGGAACTGTTGATGTGACACAAAAGAGAATATGATAGATAATGCAGTTATAGTTTATCAAAAATGATATAGTAGAACCATATTATTTTCCATCAATTTATGTCAAATTAATTCTGCTTCAAAAGTAACACCATCACGTATAGTCTCAATTATTTGTATCATAGGGAACAATATCATCCTTGTATTTAACTTAGTATCATATGTGTATACATGTATTTGTGTGAGTTTCTGATTGTGTGTTTGCTTGTTTCTATGTGTGTGTAGGCGTGTGTATGTAGGTGTGTGTGTGTGTGTGTGTGTGTGTGTGTGTGTGTGTGTGTGTGTGTGTGTGTGTGTGTGTGTGTGTGTGTGTATATAATATGAATGTATACATGTGTGTTATGTTTAAATACCTGTCATTAATTAGTCATATCAATATTGTGAATGTGATTATATAGTCAATTTGGTGGTAGAAGAATAGCAACTTTATAGCCATGCCATTTGACAAATCGTCAAGTTCATAAATAAAACTAGACATGTAGACTTTCCACAAAGTATACTCATGATCTGTAGTTATACTGCTATATGTTGGGATACTTATGTGTTCTGTTTGTTCACATGAAGTTCCATGACTCCAATAAGATTAAATATTTTTGACAAACTAAACGCCATATTTTACAGAAAATAGTTGACCTTACATGATGATCCTTAGGATGATCTTTACATAATGACATGATAGTAATTGT
>JZLH01S0033913.1:62910-76998 GCA_001188425.1 Eucidaris tribuloides
TTAATATTACATGTATATGAAATATGACATGTATACATGTGTTGTCTACATTTTAAATACCTGCATTAAATTTGTTCATATACAATCTTGCTGAATGGATTATTAATAGACAATTTCGGTGCGTAGAAGAATTAGCAACTTTATAGCCATGTCATTTGACAAATCGTCAAGTCATTAAATAAAACTACGACCTGCTAGACTTTCCATCAAAAGTAATACTCATGATCTGATAGTTATACTGCTATTTATGTTGGGTACACTTATGTGTTCTGTTTGTTCACATGAAGTTCTTTGACTCCAATAAGATTAAATATTTTTGACAAACTAAACGCCGTATGTTACAGAAAATTGTTGACCTTACATGATGATCCTTATGATGATCTTTACATAATGACATGAGAGTAATAGTGAGAGTCTATATGAAATGGAGCCAATTTGTTTTATCTGGTCTTATGGTAACAGCCAAACATAAAATGGTACATTCCCAATAAATCTCTAACTCTACAGGCTCTGCTGGTTCAGTGGTTGCTGGAATACGTTGCACAGGACAACGACAAGACCCGTCTCTGGTACGGCATCGTGCTCGTCATCGGTATCTTGCTCCTCAACCTTCTCCGAATCGTCAGCGATGTTTTCTTCTGGGTGTTTAGCTGCCGGACGGGCACGCGACTGAGAAGCGGGATACTCGCCTTGGCTTTCCGACGACTGGCGTATTTGCGCAACTTGAGAAAGCATAACGTTGGGAAGGTATGTCGACATACTTTAGGCGTGGTTTCAAAGCAGAAATCAAGTATGAAAGGTAGTTTAATCTGAAATATTTTGTTTCACAACAAATTTCAAAGTTCCAAACTCATGTGATACAGTGATATACATGTAGTGTGGTATGTGAACTGTAACTTTCACACAATGTGTTCTAATTTAACTGATCAGAAATATATTTCATCAAGTTTGATACAAACAGCTCTCCAAACTTTAGCACTAGGTTTCATGGTGTCTAAGTTAAATGCATTATTCCGTTGACCAGATATCAGTAATTGTTTTAGTTCAAGTCCTTGTTGCGTCTCTACTTTTTCTGAATTCTTTACTTAAAAGATCAAACATTTGATGTAATTCATCATTAAATTGATACTGAACAGCAAAACTCCTGGCATCATCATCATCATCATCATCATCATAATAATAATAATAATAATAATAATAATAATAATAATAATAATAATAATAATAATAATAATATTATTATTATTATTATTATTATTAATGGGTTCTTAGAGTGCGCTAGCCGCAAAGTATCATAGCGCTTACACATTATTATTACTCCGGTCACTGGATACATTAATTCAATCCCGCACTTATAGTGCTCAATTTCCACTCCCTAGAGAGCATTCCAGCCAGTCGCCATTTGACAGGCATAATAAATATTTCCTGTTATTATTTTTGTTTTCTCCATCACAGATCATCAATGTTTGTGGCAATGACAGTCTACGTCTCTTTTCGGCTTGCACAGTGGGCAATTTTCTGATCTCATCCCTAGTGATCCTCATAGCAACCATTGTCTCCGTCCAGCTAATTGTTGGAACAGGTGCTCTCATAGGAACCATTGTCACATTCTTCTTTTTCATACCATTGCAGGTCAGTTGGTGCACATTCTAAATTAAACTTGTTTTCCTTTGAGAATTGAAAAACTACTTACTTAATGTGCGATGAATTGTTTAACAATTAAACATTTCTCTCTAAACACTAATTTAATGTTTAGAGAGAGTGATAAACCCCTCAAAAAAGTTCTGCAACTTAACTTTGAGCATTAAAGGTCCACTGTCATGACAGGATGAAAAACGCCCTCTTTTGACTAACATCATAAAAAGCGTGCATTAATGACACCTATAATGCGAGGGAAAAAATGACAGTGTGGAATAATACAACATTTGTTTTCCTCCCACAATCTGTACTGTATGGCACTGCAACAGTACATGTGCGTGAATATGTGCCTACATGTATATTCCATGACTAGTTGTCATCTTCGCTGTAGTTGAGTTGAATCTTGACAGTGGGCCTTTAATATTTCTCTTGATATTATAGTGTAATTCTTGATATTGGTGTCATTGATAAAGCTGTCTATATTTCCCTTTACAATAATACCTCATTTGTCATGATTACAGATTCATGGAATGTGCAAGACATTTAAATAAGGTTCCAAGTAAAAAGTAAAAAGCTGCAAAATGCACAGTTATCAGCACCAGTTCAGCATTATTTTTAATGAAGTGTTATGTATTGTTTTCACACGTTCTTCTGAACATGAAATGAAATTTAAGTGGGTATTATTGTGTTTGAGTTTTATTAGGATTCTGGCAATATTGCAAGGTCCCCTCCATCGACCAACGCATGACCATTCACAGACATTAATCACAACATCCTGAAACACAATTCACTCTCCACACAAATGCAAGCTGAACTGGTGTGCATTTTTGCAGCTTTTCACTTTGACTTATCAAAATGTCTTGGACATTCCATGAATCCATAATCATGACAAATGAGGTATCATTGTAAAGAGAAATAGACAGGCTTTTTAATCATACCAATACTAAAGCTACGTTCCCACTTAGCCGAGATGTAGTAGCGAGTTATGGCTAGTTGTGGCGAGTTGCCTAAATGAGGAACTCACGACAACTCGCGATAACTCGCGAAAAGCTCTTCATGTAACTCGGGATAACTCGCGACAACTCGGCACGGCTCGGCGTATCTCGGCACAACTTTTCTTGAAGTCGCGAGCAGGTCCAAAATTTTAAACAGTTTAAAACTTTTTACGAACTCGCGGCAACTCGCGGCAATTTGCTATAACTCGAGCTAAACTCGTTAATACTCGCATTACTCGTGACAAGCTCGCGATGCACTCTTCATAACTCGTAATAACTCGCCACCTCCAAGTATATCCGAGTGACATACGGGTTTCCAAGAGTGGTGTACGAGCACCATGCACGATTGTGTTGCGAGTCAGACTGAGTTACGCATGAGATTAGGACGAGTTCAGAACGAGTACGGCGACTTACAGCGAGTTTCCATGAGCCTGTCCCGAGCGACAGCGAGTTCGTATGAGCTTATTGAGAGTGCAAGGCGAGCCCACCCTGATATGTCAGCTGACCTATAAAAAAGTAGTCATTTTGACTCTGCCAGAAATATGTTTAAGCTAGGAAGCATTTATTCAACTCATTTTGCATTATTTTAGTGTCACTGATTCGAATTTAAAGGGAAGTTAGTGATTATTGTCATGTATGTCGCTATATACATGTACGATGCATATGGCATATCGGTGCTCATATACTTAAATTTAAAAGTGGCCTGAGGCCAAAACGTGTTAGAATTGATCGTTTGGGAGAAAAGAACACATAAATTCACTATAACTTGATTGAATTAAACAGAGATGAATAATCAGTTTCAGCACATTTGAGTCACCTGTTGGTTCCAATTGAAAATTTCTCTGGAGTAAAAAATATAAGTGACCCCTGTCTTATCCTGAATATTACCTTTTCTGCGGCGCTTCCATGCCAACAGGTTTACCCTATTGTGCAAAAGATCAAGGTCTCTTCTTTTTAATTTTTTTAAAATTATTTCTGCAACTTTTTCAAACATTATAAAGGCATCAAAATATACAAATTACAATTGAATAATCAACAATTTTTATTACGTGATCTACATGTAAACTGATCTGAAACTTTGAATTAGATTAGACGGAATCTAAACAAAATATGCTGATTGCAAAGTTGATTAGAAACAAAAGATATCAAGTGAATTTTCAATTCATAATGAAGCATTGGGTAAGAAAAGAAATTAGTGGCAGGGGTTGACACGGTGAGCAGAATATGCTTGACGATGTGACAACCCGGGTTATACAAAAGTGCAAGTAGTAGAAACATTTGTGATCTACAGTGCATGGAGGTCAACGGGCCGGTAGGGCTGCGGGGGGGGGGAGGGGTGCACTGGAGTGCACGTGCACCCCCCCCCCCCCGCAGAGCCAAAGGAGTTCCGCCCCTGGCAAGCAAAAAGAATTTCACCACCTTTTCTGCTTTCAACGCCTGATTTTCTCAACTTTAGTTCCACCTCCTAAGATCGATGTGCACCTCCCCACACCAAGTTAGTTCCACCTCCGCAAAATGTGCACCTCCCATGCCCAAACCAGCCTACGCCCTGGAGGTGGAAGGGAGAGTGCTCCGCATTTGGCCCAGTTTTGTTCAGTATCAATTCCAAACAGAATAATTTGAAATATCTTCTTTACTATGAGAAAATTTCACTTAATTTATAGCCAGAAACACCGTACAGTATTATGCAATATATAGATCATACAAGTATTTCCAAAATGTTCTTGCTTACTTGTGTATTCATGTATCATTTGATTTTAACAGTTTTTCAAAAGGATATAAGAATACTCTTTGTTGAACACAGATTGGTAAATTGTTCCATATATTCAGGCCATGGTGTCTGAGGGAGTTTTCAGCAAGTAACCCTTTCGACTTCGGGACCGAGACCGAGACCTTGAGGTCCCAACATTGGGTGGGATATGAGAATGTATTTCTATTGCAAGTGAAAAAGTTATTGAAAGTCGAGAAACGAACGTTGTTAACATATTTAAACATGAATATTGTTGTTTGAAATTCATTAATATCATGTATTTCTAGAACGTTTAAATTGTAAAAGAAAAGAGATCTCCATGTTCAAGGAAAAGGGCTTGTATACAAAGCCTTACGGCTTTTTTTCTGTTAAAGTAATAAATTATCAATTTGTGTTTTACAACAATTTCCCCATGCAGTTTTACAATAATTGATATATAGTAAAATGGACGTATAACACAAACTAACAGTGCATTTAGAGAGAACATTCTTCACCCTATGTAAAATCCCTATATCCCTTAAGTTATTTGTGACGAAACATCACATAAGTCCTGATTCCAAGATAAGATTTTGTCAATTGTATTTCCTAAATAAAATAGTTGTTTGATAATTTAATATCTTTTCATTGAAGAAACTGGTCATCAATTTTAATATGACATGTATAATAATATTCGTCGCTTGAATAAACAGTTTCAAATTGCATTAAATTCGTTTTATTGATATTCAAAGAAAGTTTCCCACATTTAAATCATGAAGAAATATAAACCATTTCTGAGTTGAAGGTGCTAATTAGTTCATTTATATCTTTATGTGAAAATAGAATATTAGTATCATCTGCAAACATGATGAAAGAGAGAATGGATGGTGAATTATTAAAATCATTTATGTAAATCATCATTGCTATTTATACTTCAAGCCCATTCTGAGCCAATTTTGGTAAAGAAAGAAATGAATTCGATGGAAATACGTTCTAATTTTTTATTTTTCATTTCCATTTATTTTAAGTGTTTCAGTTTCAATTTGACTTATTGTAATTCATGATTTTTGTAATAATTTTCAACACTGTTAAGTTTCTATAAATTATATAGTGACTGTCTTTTACGTGCAGGAATTAATGTTGTCGGAATATTACGATGTTTTTGTTTCGTAGAATTACGTAAAAACGATTTGTACATTTAATTACGTTTTTTAAATTGATTTAAAAATCCTGGAGAAATCCATGTTTTAAATGATGTTTCTTATGTTTTCGTTTTTGGACAAGAGGTATATTTTATCATACTAATACATTAATTTATATATGAACCTTTATCGACATTATTTGCATCGAATTCTGTATATACATGCTGACATTTTCCTTCCTCAGGCAGAGCAAATAATTATGCTTCCGGAATCCAACTCGAAAAGGGTTGAATTTCCCACTCCCTTGCTCGTGTGAAACTCGTACAAAGCTATTAACCAGATCTTGATTACTCTCTGGGAGGTCGGCACAAATCGTACGTAGGTCGGTACAAGTTGTACGTAGGTCAGTACATGTCGTATGTAGGTCATCACAACTCGTACCAAGTTCTGTGTGACTCGTATCACGGTCGGTTCACTCGTAAAGTGATCGCCTTAAACTCGATGTTGCATTGTAGATCACTCGTAAAATAAGCAATTTTCACCGCGAGTTCAAGCTCGCGCTAACTCGGCCATACTCGAGACTACAACTCGGCTAAGTGGGAACGTAGCTTAAGAATTATACTATGATACCAAGAGAGGTATCAACTCTCAAAGTTGAGTTGCAGAACTTTTTTAGGGGTTTATAAAACTGAGATGTGTGTAGAAAATGTAGATTTAGATTATTGATACTTAATGTTTAGAAATTAGACACCGATGCTTAGTGATTTGATTTGACATACGACGTTAAGCCTCTGAACGTGCCTACAAAATGTTTGCAAACATGTGTTTAGAAAAACGTAATAATGTTGATAACTTGTGAACAAGTGAGCCAGTAAATTACGCAGAGCGTAACACACGCCCCGTCAGAAGCTTTCATCTTTGGGATGGTGCTAAATTTTGAATGATTTATATTAAAACGCACTTATTTAAAGATCTCAGTTTCAACTAGACTTCATATATGCACATATAAAAATGCCGTTATTACTAAAATCGTAAGTTTGGATGATACCGAAATGAATGATAATAAACATTGTGTGATTTTCTGTGATTTGTAATAAATATAGATAAATTAGCATAATTAATGTACTGCAGAATTTTATGTACAGGTCTGGGAGCCCGTACACTAAGTTATCTTAAATAAAATGAAGCTGAAATCGGTTGAGATAAAGAAGAATCATTTGTATTCATTTATACATTTTATTGCCATGAAATAAATGCACTTCGTTAAGATGAAAAAGTAGGACAATATTTTTTACAAAACATCTTCTCCATGAACGCACTTGCTATCATAATTGTTTAATGCATCTTTGACCTCTCTTAGTTTATGTTAGAAAAATGCTTATATTTCTTAGCTATAAGAAACTCTATTGTTCTTCTAGTTCTTGATTGCTACACATTATATTGCTTTTGTGATACACTTTTTGTTGTTATTTATTTCTTTGATTTCAGGTGCAACAATGACAAAATAAGATGTTATATTAATCATTCTATAAATAGCTAATTTCAAACTGTCGGTGATATTGTACGGACAGTATGTACCGGTCTAATAATCTTTTCCACATAACTACATGCAGTTACGGTTATGGCCACCAACTGGGATCGTTTCTTTGTTCAAGGTTTCAAAGGGAGCTGTAAAAAGGAGTGTAAGTTTGTGTAATTTATGCAAACGTATGCGTGAGTCCTAAAGCTTAACAATGGGTGCGTAACATTCCATTTGGATTTGAAGTTCCATGTGCCGAGCCGATCTTCCACCGCGGGTAATTTTGGATGACAGGCAGCAGTTTGGCATTATGATAATATTTCGTGGTCTGCTCGCTATTCATAAATAAGGACCGCTATTGTTGGCAGTAGTGCATCGAACAGTTTTTCAAATGTAGTACTCCGATCTTCCTATAATTTTTGTACCAGTGTTGGTGAAAGGATAATTTGATTCTGTCAATATTTTAGGATATACTCATCATTTTCGCATGTTTTAATTCTCGTCATTTAATCCACGATTAACAATCTTTGATATATGGTATTTCGTCAGTGCTTAATTTCACGTGCATGTTTTGCGTATATTTCCAGTTGAAAGCGATATGAAATTTCACGTAAGTTTGTGTTCGCTCGTTCAACTCATTACACATTAGAATTTAACAAAAAAAAACATTGAATGGGACGGCGAACAGTTGCTTAGACACTGTCTTTGTGATGTCAGAGTTTGAACCCTGAATCCCGGGGGGGGGGGGGTACTCGCCTACTAAGGTAAACGGAAGTGTGCCGCTCTAAAGGCCCTGTCACACTATAGCGTTTAAAGCCAACGTGTGCCCAACGTACATGTTTTTCGTCGCAAAATTTGGCAAAGTCCAAACACGCTCAAGTACGTTCAAATTCCGGGCTTAAAACGGCGTATAAAGACGAATGGGCAACGAATGAGGAACTAATGGTGATCGTATATCTAGCGTCCCACGTGACGAATTACAGCGCGTGTGCAGCGTCTATCAAACGGATGCTGAGCGTACACAACGATTGACCAGCGAATGTCGGACGTACGAGTAGCCACTGCCTAACGCTTGCATGGCGACATGTCTTGACTGGTCAAAAAATGTCCATTATCTGAATATTCAGACATCAACAGTAAGTTCACTTCGGTTCAATTCATTTGTTTCTTCGATCATATAAAACAGTAAGTGAAAACAAAATATAATATAATAGTGAAAGCAAAAAATATCAATGAAAAATATAGGGAGACCACAGAAAAGATGTTAATTGGAACAATGTTATAAATTATACCAAAAAAGTATATATATTTTTATAATTTAAGTATGGGATTGATGTTCAATGTGTTAAACCGAAAAAAAAATCATGGGTGAGAGAGAGAACTCTGTATGGAGAAGTTGCATATTCTCAGTACTTTCTTTTAAATATTTTGAAATGGTTCGGATTTGGTTGTTTATATATTCGTATTCGTATTGATGGATAACCAACAGTTATTGAAAACGGACGTTCTAAACATTTTCAGTCACATATCAGCGTTTAGCGCCAACGTGTGGCTAACGTGTTCGAAAATGTAGCTGCACGTTCATGTACGTTGTCAGTCGTTAGTGTCACGCTTGATATGCGTTGTATTCGTTAGCTGTTCTTTCAGTGCTCGTCGTAATTCGTTGGAGAACGCTGATTATTTTGAACATGTTCAAAATTTTGAGCGTGCGGCAACGTGCTGATCAGCACACTATTTATTCGTCGAGTATTCGCTGTTTGAACGATCCGCACGTTTGGTGTTGGTTTCGTAATCGCCAACTGTTCGTCCAAAAAACGTCCACCCTCATCTGAAGATATGTCATAACGAATGCTCAACGCATATATAGCGTCAGTTTAACGACAAGTTAACGAATACAACGAAATTCAACTTTTATCCAAAGTTCTCTAGGCGTCCTTCTGACGATATTGACGCGATAGTCTACCGTTACAGTACAGTGTGTGCACAGAGCACGGAGCGTGTAAGGAGCGTTTTCTTCTGACGTCGCAGCCCCCGTGATACCAGTGGATCCTGTATACATTTCTGTTTGTTTCTTACAAAATTGAAAAAGCACAGAGACTCCGACTTCAGAATATTTTGGTCATTCATCAGTTTAAATGTGACATGAACCATCATCATCATTGGTCGTCCGTAGACGGAGTAGAAGACGCACTTAAAGCAACATGGTTTGCCCAGAGTACTCTACCTAGCATCAATTTAGGAATTTTAGTTAGTTCCAGACCGATATCTTGTGAAATGGTGTCTAGAAAAGTCAGTGATTTCCTACCTCTTTTGTAGTATTGAGAACATATAATCTCTATGTACACAGTCAAATACTTTTAATTAGTCGATAAATACTGTTGCAAATGATAAATTTCTTTCTTTTATTCCTTCAAAGACTCGACAAACAGCTATGGGCAATTGTAGATCTATTTTCCCTGAGACCACTTCGATTCCAACGGAGTGCATTGGGTCAATATGAGGTTGTAGTCTGTTTAGAATCATGCGATTGTAGATCTTGGCCCCAATACAGGCAAGGCTGATTCCTCTGTAGTTAGCTGGATCAAACAGGTCTACTTTTTTCAGTATGGGAATAATATCACTTTTTAAATAAGACGTTAATGAATAAATAAATAAATAAAATTTTGTCCATTGGCTTGATTTCCATATTTCTAGTGCTATTATCCAAGCCCACAGCTCTGCCAGGTTTGGCTTGTTTGAGAGCTGCATCTAATTCTTCCAATGTAAATGTTTCATCTTCGTCTTATTCTGGGTTGATATTGATTTCCTTAATAGAGGCGGCTGGCCCTTTACCTGGTTCTAAAAGTGTTGTAGCCAGGCGGAGTGTCTCTCTTCCGGTGATCCGCAAAGTGGATCTATTCTAGTTTCTTTTCGTCCAGTGATATGAATCTCCCAAGCTTCTGAATGCTTGTTTCAGTAAGAGGTGTGTTTGACCCAAGATATTTTCTCCTCAAGCATTAGTTTTTCCTCAGAAACGTAAACTTCCTTCAGCTTTTCAAGACAAGTGGTAGGATTGTTGAATTTGTTAGTTACACGTTGTAGGTTCAGTCTTTGCAGCTTGCACTACAGGGGAATGGTAGGCGTGGCTGGCAGAGTCCGACGGGGCTTTCTTGATAGGATATCTTTCGATGTTCTGATGCAGGTTTCAGAGAGTTGGTTACACTTTATCCTGTTCTGAAAGCTCCTCAAATTCATATTGTAATGGGTTAAAACGGTTTGCCACTTTGACTGTATACTGCTCTCTGAGTAACGAATTCTTGCAAAGTTTGTGGAAGTTCAAGAGTCAGTGTTTACTTGTGCGTCTCTTACGAGTACGCAAGCTGAGTTGTACTCTGGCCGACACTATTCTGTGGTCTCAATCAACAGTTTAGAAAGTATTGCATGATTCAGCGTTGTGGACTGAGTTACCCCACTTCTTTCTGATAAGGACAAAATCAATCTGAGCCTTGGTGGAATCAGGGTACTGGAAGGTCCACATCTTACGGGAAGGTTTCCTGAAACAGGTGTTACAAAACATGAACCAGCTTGTAAGTGTTCAAAAAACAAGAAAACAGCTTTCATTCAAAAACAATACCTATCAGGACAGGCGGACAAAACCGCCACAGGGAAGCAGACAAGAAGCGGCAACCCCACCTAAAATTCGAGCAAGACAAACATCTAAAAATCATAGGAGGTCTGAAATTTAGCCTTTGACTTTTCGCCATACACTATTGGTTAATTCACCCTCCTCATTGATTTTAACATCTGGCCGCCGCCCCAACTTTGAATAATTTAATAACAAAAAGAATATAAAGTGCGAGAACGAACGATAAGTAGACAAGAAAATGAATAAATAGAACCAAATAATACAATGGTCTGAATGACCAAGACAAATAAATCAATAGAGATCATCGAGAGGAAACTACCAGATAATTCTGTCAAAAAGAGCCAAACCAATATAAAATCATAGTAGCACTCATTAATGCAAATATATATCATGATGAAAATAATGTCTATTAAATAATTTCCGCTTCCTCACCGCATTTAATAAAAGTTCCGAGCGCAAAAACAGACATCAAAAAAGCCAGATAAAGAAGCTATTACGATCATACAAAACACAACAAACTAGGATAACAACATTGACCAAATAACACAAATGAACCTCAATATCCAGACTTGTCAGATTTTCGAATACAGATTATCGCAACCAGAAAAAACAAATAACAAGATAACTGTAAGCATTTTGCTGGATCCCTACAATCCATTGCACACCAATCTCTGCTTGATATAAGTTTTATTTCCTTCACATTATCTCGCTTCTTCAAAGATCAACCTTGGTTGGCATGTTCTTAGTTCAAAAATTGAAAATTATGCATAAACTTTCATATCAATATATATCTGCAAATATTCCTAAAACCAAGGTAAAAACATGAATCTTTTGCTAGTTTTAAATTTACTATATAAATCGAAAACTTCAGACCTTTACAAAGTTAAGAAATGCAAAAACTTGATTTACATTATTTTGCAATCAAGCGCCCCCAAGATAAATCGACCAGAAAATTAAAAAATAAAATCCTCAACAACGGCACAAATAAGGTCACTAATCAGTATAATAGAATATTCGTATTATCCTAAATTAACGTATCAAACTGAACCATGTAGACAAGAATTGTTAGTGAACGAATTGAGCAAACAAAATAACTATAAAACCATATAACGAACGCACATCAGATAGGAAGGTGCGTGTTAGATTGACGAACGGTGACGATATAAGAACGAATACCCACGTGCGGGACGTCTCAAACAGCGAATACTCACGTTTACATGGGTACGTCAGCACGTTGCTGCACGCTCAAAATTTTGAACATGTCCAAAATAAAAAAAATGCACCTCGCTCTTCAGCGACACCAAACACCCTCGGACTTACATCTAACGAATAAAAACGCATGTCAAAAAACAGTACAACAACAAGGTTACCAAAACGACTGACAACGCTGCACGAACGTTCACACGAATTTTCGAACGAAAAATTGAGCCACACGTATGGCTCTTAAAGCAAAATAAAATAATAAGAATGTGACAGGGCTTAAATACAAGAGTGAACTTATTCGCAAAAAAAATCACATTAAACATAGAGAGTACGGTAATTAAATGGACAACAAAAAAAAAAAAAACCTATAAACCATGAAGATCACTGATTTTGAACACTTTACGTCTACAAATAGCACTAATATTTCTCGCAACCGATAATTAACAATACGAACCAATTAAAAACCCTTAATAATTAATAGGTACCATTTTCTGCCAAAATTACCCTTAAAAAAGGGTCGGGTTTTTCGACTTCAGCGGCACACCCCCGTCGGAGCCAAATCTGAGTACCCCCCCCCCCGGGCCCTGAATATTCATGAGCTCTTTTGTCTAACCACCTGGTTTAACAGTTGCGCAGTAGTTCCTCACTTTCTCTCTTAGGTGAAGGAGAGTAGCTCGTTTCCACTCCTCTTTACAACTCCCTGGTTTTATGTTGGTTTATATTGTACACTGACATTATTGTTGTAATCGATTACAGACTGTCATCGGAAAAGTGATAGCCAAGTTGCGAATCAAGTGCGTCACCCTTGTAGATCAACGTGTTCAGAAGATGAACGAAATCTTAAAGTATATCAAGTTGATCAAGATGTACGCTTGGGAGAAACCTTTTGCAAAAACAATAGCAGGTGAGATATAAGAGTAACTACACTGGAAATACTGTTTTGAAAAGTGGAAAATACGACATTTCTATGGACGATAATTGCCTCGACAATGATATCCCTCCTTTGTCGGCTGTAATAAGGCTTTGTGTTAATTTTACCCCAGTTACTGGTTACATTTACCAAAATTGTTTGCAAATAGTGAGCGAAATACCTACTTTCCTGGTAAATTGTTACAAGATTACACGAAAAAATATGTCAGTTTGCTCAGTGTATCATTCCCTAATATTATTTTTTGATTTGATTTAATATGGATTTCTTTATAACTCAAAGGGTATACAAATATGCACAACAATTACAATAATAAATTATTAACACGCCAAAAAAAAGCCCCCCCCCCTAAAAAAAAAAAAAAAAAAACAACACACATAACTTAAACTCTAATAGAAGTCTAGAATAACTGGTATTTGCAATTATTTGTACATCATGCGCTTTTTAAATTCCTTTTATGACGCAGCATTGCGAGCTAAAGAGAAGGGATTTCTGGAAAAATCCGGGATACTGCAGAGTTTTAGTCTGACCATTGTTCCCATAGTTCCTAGTATGGCTTCAGTGGTATCCATCATCATACACGTGTCACTAGGAAACGACCTGAGTGCTGCACAGGTATGTACCCTCCCTACTCAAAAGTATTGCAACATACACTATAACGCATGCATTTTGAGTTGAAGGGGTCTTTCTAAAATTATGTCCTTATGAAGTTTATTATTGAAAAATAACAAATTATTTGAAAAGACATCAAAGAATATCTTTCTCGTTTCTTCTCCAAGGCGGAGAGATTATCAAATGCAGGTGAGCCCACGACAGAGGGGCTGGAACATAAAATTTTGCATTTTTTCGCTTTCCTATGGGGGTGGGGTGTTAATTCACACTAGCATAGTAATTCGGTTTCATATTACCAATAAAACGGTTCTGATGGTTTGGCAAGACTTCCAGCAAACAAAATATATCAATATGTTCCTCTAGACGGGTCTCAGAAAGAAGGCCACACCCCTCCAAGACGAAAGTGACCTCCTATCTTCATAAGACAGTGACAAGGAGGATAAGGCTACTAATTAAAGATGATGGCTTTCTCTTCGCAACATTATATCCAATGTACTGAGAAATTTCCTGACAGTAAATTTTAAGATGTTTACAATAATAAACTGCCTTTAGAATTGAGAGAGAATAAGAAATTATAACTTGAAGAGGTCTTGTTTCAAATATGGGGCGTTTGCTCCTTGCCACTGTCTTATGAAGATAGGAAGTCACTATCGTCTTCGAGGGGTGTGGTCTTCTTTCTGAGACCCCTTCAGAGGAACAT
>JZLH01S0033919.1:11378-24415 GCA_001188425.1 Eucidaris tribuloides
TACTACTACTACTACTACTACTACTACTACAACTACTGCTACTACTACTACTACTACTACTACTACTACTACTACTACTACTACTACTACTACTACTATTACTACATTGGGGTGCACAAATTGTCCCAATAGCAGCACCCTTAGGGTGCAAGTTTAATACATTGCACCCTCTGGGGGTGCAGAATTGCCAAGGTGCTGGTATTGGGACATTTGTGCACCTCAATGGTACCCTTATTTCTTAGTGTGTATTATTAGTGTTGCTGCTGCTATTAATATCGCTAGTACACAGTTGCAAATTCCACTACCACGTTGCTGCTGCAGCTATTTTCACTATGACTAAATCTGCTGTTAAGTAAATTAATTAACCCTCCACGTAAACTTGAATTGTGGTTAGCGCAATGATCAGCACGAGTTTTTGCGGTTGATCCTTTAAATCGTCAAAACAGCGATATATCTTCATAACGCCGTGGACCCCAAATTCCAAGATGTCGATACCTCTACATTATCTCCACCGCATCGGCATTGTTTTTGCTTTACAGGTGATTTTCACCTTATACGAAGGTCTAATCAACGCCTAAATATTGTGGCACGGTTGATAGATGGGCCAATTACCACTCATTCATCAGGGCTCATTATTGGGGCTAACGAGGGCCTTTCGTTGCCGCGTTGTCCGCAAACACTTTCAAGCGTTTCCCAAGTGATGGGCGATTACTGACACCCAAATTGACCGCGATACGTCATGCCGACACGTGGATTTGTGTTGCGTCAATAAATGTTGTGATCTAGTGCCATCTCTATAAAAAAAAACGGGTAATAAAAATCGTAAAAAGAGGTTAACCATCTCTCTCCCACTGTGACAAATCATCTCAGACTTAGCATGTGTAATTCTGACTATGGTACGGAAAGTGTTCTAATTGGAAATTGTAAGATTAAGACAATGCTTCCAGAATCAAGTATAATGTTCAAAGTTTCTGCTGTGACAAAATCATTGTTGTCAGAAAATGCGGTGATGGTGTCAGTTTCTATCAGAGTCTTATTTTAATTCGATACTGGTAAACAAATGTTTGTTTTTTCCTCAAGTAACCAAATTCAAGACAAACTCTTCCAGCCTGTACATACACTCTATTTAGTGTATATGCTGATATATGTTTCAACTCATTTGGTTCTTGAGGCATTTTGTACGTCTTCCAATCATGACACCACCCTTTAAATGTTTAATTTATAAAGAAATGGGCTCCAGATCTTGTTTAATTGTCAATCGTTCATGTTTTGATCCGTACGTTTGCTTTATGGGGCTGGTGGAAATTGTACGCAACACGGTGTTAAATTTAAGGTATACTTTTGTATTCATGGATTTTGGAAAGCTACATTAATAACAGTAAAAATCCATCATTATTAAAGAAATAACATTAATTAACTTTACTCAAAATGTTGCTCTTAGTTTCTTGAATATTTAGTACACCTGTCTTGCTTACCTATTCGTTAACACTCATACGCACAGAGAACTTTCCCCAACTTATCTAATTTCGACAAACTACATAATTTTTTTGACATCATGCTGCGATACTATTATCAACAGAAAGCTTACAACGGAATTCTGAGATCATAGAAAGGACGAACGATATTTTCATAGGCTAGAGTTTGACAAAAATTGCACAGTTTGAAGCTAAACTCAAATGTTAACAAAAGGTGAACATGTTCGTTTATAATCTTGGAATTTTAAATCCACAGACTATCAATGACCACAGTTTAAAAAAAACTGACCTACATAATCATCAATGCTGTAAGTGTCTTTGATAAGGTCTAAAAAATGAAGCCCTATACGAAAATGTATTACAAGCTGATTATTTAGTGCTATAAAAAGTGAAAATCTACGAGTACTCAGGTTGACCGGATTCACCATGTTTTTAACTGCGTGTAGATCTAGGCGATTTTATACTCCAACGCAGTGGAAATTCATGGGTGACGTTCATTCATACATATCTTGCCAGTGGCAGCATAACTTTCCAAACTTTTTGTATTCTAGGGTGTGTTTTGTGTCCAATTAAGCACTGCTATGTAGTTCAGATATTACAGTTTCACATTTTTTAAATTGAAGCTCTACAATATGTAGCCTATGTCTTTAACGATATCTGTCACAAACAGCCTACAAAAATATATACCATCTTGGCCCCCTGCGAAGTATTCATAACCTGCCTACTACTGAAGCTCTGAAGCCATCCTCTCAGCTCCCCAATATACTCCTGTGAGGGGAGAAGTAATGCTGTTAATTGGCTTAACCGAGGACGCACACTCCACGAACGGATTCGAACCGTGAATATCTCGCCTGAGTGCCTATATTGCCTTATCCACTAAACCCAGCCTCCTCCGTACTTTGAAAGCAGGTCACTATATGTAATTTGCTTTGTAACCTATATTGTAATAGGCATGATAAAGAACATGCATGAATCATTAACTACTAACTATTTGATGAAAGTCTTTTGGTTAATTTCAATGTATAACAAGCTCACCATTACCGGCTCGGTAATAATAATTTTCAAATCTGTAGTAACCCTTGACGCTGCAAAGACAATTGATTCTTTACGTTCAACCATGGTTCAACTGTACTATAACATCCGGTACGTTACAGAAATTAATCATTACCTTGTTAGAATTGTTAGAATTGCATGTATGCTAACATTACATGTACATGTGAAATTCAAGGACAATAACATAAACAATAACTTATCTCTCTTAAATGGACAAAAAAACCCTGAGTCGTTTCGGCTATTCGTCCTTAACACAACATTTATTTATATAATAAACTCATCGTGCTTCACAACACGGATCGGGGACAAGGTGGCCGAATAGACCTTAATGGAATTTGATGACAATCGTTGAGACAACGTCGCTATTTCTGGCGATGCACGAGAACTCTGAAGCGAGGGATGTATCGGACACATTCGCCGGCCGTGTCGCTTGTTAATGGTTCTGTAAATAAGATTGCCGTTTAGGATCAAATTAGATTCGAAGTAGAAATACTTCTTCTGACTCGTGACGGATATCAGATCTCACTCGGAGAAATCTTACATTTAAAGTAAAATATATGACCGACCAGTGCTAATGCAGGGAATCACGTTTCATAGCTATGATGGAAAGACATGGAAACACATAAAAAGCATGATACACGTCCATGTAAAATCGACAAGAACAGCCCTGCTACAAGGTTCCCGTTGGAACGTAAAATACGCGTTGTTCTGATTCGGTCACTAGGGTTTGGTGCTTTCTTGAGCTTTGTTAAGCTGTTTTCATACCTCCTAAAACTGAGTTAATTATGCATGATGGGGGAAACAGTGATGTAAAACACAATTTTGCGCTGAGAGAAAAGACATTCTGCGACTCAAGGCTCATTTATATCAATATTTGGAAAGCACATACACAGAAATAAAGTTTCAACAAACCACACATACATGTATCTTATTCACCTGGAACCATAAAAGGACCACAGACATGACAGATGGTAGTAATCTTTTCAGTAGTCATCCTGAAAATAAAAGTCTAGATGTTACTTAATATCGATATTCTAAAAACATGTTCCTGTGAACATTAAAATGTTTCTTGGCAAATTTTTCAGATAATTATGATCCATTGAAAATGTGCAGAGAGCATTTTTTAAATTAAAAATCTCCTGACCGATCAGGCTGGGTACTGGGACACTGCATGGGGCAAAAAATGACCGGTTTCAGTTCAATTCACTTTATTCACGATCCTCTGTGATTGACTATTCCGTAGTTCCAAGCCGTTGTCTGAGCTGAAAACGACATTTTTAGGTTAAAACTTGACAGTCTGTACTTCAGAAACACGTGATATTTTACCAGGTATTGATCGATATGTCACTTACCCAGTCCTTGGTATATCGAAATTAGAATTACGATTAACATTCGGAGATTGGCACTGGACATTATATTCTTATAATATATTCTACACCGGACACTCTACGTTGCCAATTTGAGTTAGGAACAACCAAAATGGTCGAGACACCAATGGGCCATCTATTCAGTTTAGGAAGAAATATGAGCTAGATCAAAGATTGTGCATGTATGGCATTTACAACGGACGGACGATATACTTTTCATTCTGTATCATAATTGAGCAGTAAATTAAACGTCATAATTGACATTAAAAATTAGGATGATATATTACGCTCCTAACAAAATGTCTTTAGTCGTTTCATTTCTGTTTAAATGTCACCTTGGCATCAAACTTCGCATTCACCTTTCATTTAGGTAACACAAACTTGTAAGCACGTTCGTAAATCTACAACGCTGCAAAGTGACAGCTAGCAGTAGGCCTATGTTTTAATGATAAGTTCAACTTCTTATTACTCTTTGATCAGACTTTTATCTTGAAATTAAGTTGTGACGTATGGATAGATAGGCCTACTGAGTGATTTTACTGTCATTAATTCCAAATGTAATCACAATAAATCAACAAAAAACTTTATTTCAACAACTCCTTTTCTGGGCCAGTTGTTTTAAAATAATTATTAGAGAAAGAAAAAAAATCAAACTATATAATGGGATGTTAATTAATGACGAGAAATTAAACAGAGATATTCTTTCATTTAAACGAAGCTGCTAATTCTCCCTCACTGGAATCCTATACATTATCTTAAATACGACTTTATATGAACGAATCGTGAATTGTGCATATATCAGATTTCTACCTAACATGTCAAGTTGGACATTAAATACATGTTTGAATACATAAGTAAAGATAACGCACATAATAAGATATCACAGTGTTCATGGTGACAGTAATAACTGGGAACTCTTAAAAGACACCTGTTATCTGTATTTAGACAATTCATTTTAAAAGCGTAATGGCCCTCTCTTGCATTTATGTTTGAAGAGGAAGGGGGCAGATGATCTCTCTCCTCCACTCTCTCTCAGTGCTTGAGAAAGATTTCGCCATTTTCCCCACTGTACGTCCGTGATAAGTACCAAACATCGAATGCTTATCTCCTCCCTCTCAGCTCTAATGCAAGGACGATGAAAAATGTTCGTTCTTCCGATTCATCCAGGAAACGATCTCGCCCGTTATGGCACACTTTATTCGGGCCGTAAATCACGTTCGCCCGAGATATTGTCGGAGATGTTGTCCCATTCGCGACATCGACCAGGATAAATAATTACACTCGAAATAGGCAGGTCAAAGGAATCACTTGACTAACAGCATGTGATGTATGAATAATGTTATTACTGCTTGCCGCGCTCGGTATTTAATTGTGGGAAAGTGAAGCGTACAGATAGGTGTTGGTGAAGACGTATGTGTATCAGTGTGTATGTATGTGTGTGTGTGTATGTGTGTGTGTGTGTGTGTGTGTGTGTGTGTGTGTGTGTGTGTGTGTGTGTGTGTGTGTGTGTATGTGTGTGTATATATGTGTGTGTGTGTATGTGTATGTGTATGTATGTGTGTGTATGTGTATGTGTATGTGTATGTGTATGTGTATGTGTGCATGTGTGCGTGTGTGTGTATTGTTGTTCAGATATATTTAATCCTGAATTATCATTTTTAAATACAAGGCAAAAATTAATGAATATTTCAAGTTTTGAAAATATACATTGTATGAAATATGAGACTTAAAGTGATAATGAACCAGCTTATGAGATTCCAACACGTATGTGTCTTCATAATAATATCAACAGCGGTAATATTCGTATCTTATTAACTTTCAAATCTGCTTGCATATCTATGTATGTATCTAAGTATCGTGTATAGCAGTAAGAGTACTATCTATTGTAAATGCATATTATATATTTTAATTTATAGTTACATCTATTAGCATATCTCCTTCAATTCATCATATCACTTTACAGCAATAAATCACATTTCATATTTTACTGACTTTTAGTAGAATTTGTGTCATTGAACATTATGACATTTTCTGGCGGTTAAGTCAGTTTTAACCGCTTTCAAGTACATGGATAATTATAATGTATAGTCTACTTGCAGCATTAGGAAACCACCTGTACGGATATGCCAGTCAACACTGATATATAAGACCAACTAAAGGTACAAAACATTTTGTCACAGCTAAGCATTACGCATCCTCATCAATGAAATCACACTTTCCTTCCAACATATGGCATTAACTCTTAACGTTTCGAGCCTTTTTGAAGAATGCCACATTGAGCAACTTTTGAAATGCAGTGCCAACTTTAAACAGCTACATTTTTTACACATGCATGTTGGAGAAAAGCGTTGTGTACGAAAGTTTCAGTTAACAGTATACCCTTTAGTTGGGTCATCTGGAGGATTTCCGTGACCGTGGATCGCGAAGGTCCGTTTCTCAGTGGATTTGTCTTCCTTGAGGTCTAAATAAAAATTTTAGCAGGGGTGACCCTCGCAAAAGTGTGGGCGGAATTCAGGAGGGCCAAAAATCCAAAATGGCCGCCGGCGGCCATTTTGGATTTTGCATTTTTCAGTGGTTTGGCCTACTGTGCTGCTCAAAATTTGGATTCTGGGGTTTGGCTGGCCAAGAAATTCAAATCCGATGTCAATTTGATGATTTGACTTCGTCTTGCCCTTGAAATCCAAGATGGCTGCCAATTTGGGGTCACGAAAGGTCAAATTTTCAACTTCATCGTATAGACTTCATATTAGGCTCAAAAGAAAGCTCTAATTACACTGAGTTCAGTGATGGACAGTTAAAATATTGAAAACTAAGCCTTATTACTAAACCGGATACAGTTTACGGGCATACTGTTACTCAAAATCCAAAATGGCTGCCGCCGGCCATTTTTAAAAATACATTTTCAGTGGTTTGGCCCACTGTGCTGCTAAAAATTTGGATTCTGGGGTTTTGGGGGTCGAGAAATTCAAATCCGATTTCAATTTGATGATTTGACGTAGTCTTGAGAGTAAAATCCAAGATGGCTTCCAATTTAGGGGTCACGATGGTCAATTCTTCAACTTTATCACAAACACTTCACACTGACTTCATAGTTTACACTCTAATGAAATCTATGAGCACACTATATTTTAATTCAATATTATATTTCAAACTTTACCTCTTATTAGGGGTAGGCTATACAGGGGTGTAAAAATGGTGATGTTTCAAATCAATTCAGGCTCATGCTTATTTGATGCAATTTGATCTCCTGAGCATTTTGACACCAATTTTGTGAAAATCTGTCAAAAAATGAGAAGGTGCCGCCCAAAAAACTGATTTAGGTCCGAGGGTCTCGGGGGGGGGTGAAAATCATCATTCTGCAGCGGTTATTTTCATAACTTCACCATTTTGCAACCAATTTCAAACATTTTTGTGGCCTTTCCTAGGTTTTCTTGGACAAAGAATTCATTTATAATGATAATATTGACCTTAGGGAGCAGTTGAACCCTAACTCTGCAGAGAGGGGGCAAGGGGCTGGGAGACCCCCCCCCCACGTCGATGTCCCGTGTGATATACGTTTGTATCTGTAATGCGAAACTCTTGCCTCAATGTTTCATGACTTTTTTACTTTGAGTTTCGCACTTTATGAAAATCAGGCAACAAAATGAGTAGGTGCCACCCAACAAAATGTGTACCAAGTGTTTTTGTAACTTCGCCATTCTGCAACCAATTTTAAATATTTGTGTCATATCCTAGGTTTTGAGGGTCAAGAAATGTATTAAGAATATTAATTTTTACTTCTGATTCCAACTTCTTTGTCAAATATACAGTCATTCTGATTTTGTCAATGATTATAGTGACGGTAAAACCCCCTCATGCTATACTTTCGGCAATGTCCCCTCACACCTATGACTTTGTACTTCACTTTTACACTGACATTGATCGATGTTTTTAAATTAATGAATATGATAAAATGTAAACTGGCTTCTTGTAACATGCAACTATCTGGTAAAATTCTACATGTAAAGTGCACCTTGCCAGTACAAAATAAAAATGCATCATGAAACAGCATATTGTTCATGAACAGATGGTAATATGACGAAAAATGGATGACAGCTCCTCATAGTCTTGGAGATGGTACAGTATTGTGGATGCTGTGTATCCCAACTTTGCAAATTGATGTTCCCGAAACTGACTATCCTTCTTAGTTTTAAGGGTTGGGTTTCTTCCGGAAAAAAAATAATTTTTTCCGGGACAGCGGAAAAAATGGAAGAAACCTCCAAACAATATTTCCGGGCCCAATAAATGATATGAAATGCAGTAATTTTAGGAAAATTGGTATACATTACAACAAATATAACTGGCAATGACATATTTAACAGACAACAAGAAAAAAAAACTACTTGTCACAATCTAAATCCAAGGAATAGATATTTGGAAATAAAATCATTATCCTTCAAAAAGATCTCTAATAAAGGGGCACATAAGCAGTGTATATTAGCATGTCCCTTTTGTTTTGCACTTTTAAATTGAGAATGGTGGAAATAAACTTTGAAATTTTAGGCCATTTAAGGAAGGAAGTGATAACAATATCCCAGATGAGTGAAATGACGATTTGCTACAATACTTCAAACTCCCTGTTTAAACAACAGTGGGGAAAATAATTTATAAATGACAAAACTAGTCATTTTTACATTTAACCTTAACAATATAATATGACCCGCAATCATGATGAAAATCGGCACGCAAGTCGCCCATGAAGTATACTGTATTAGTTATTTTTTCCCAAAATCTAATTTTTCATTAATGATGCTAATTTATACATACATTAGCCTATGTGTGAAATCAAGACTTTTTGCTCCATATCACTAAAAGCTCCAAATATGCTAATTTTTGGTCTAGAGACCCTTTCTGGTGTTCTTAGCAAATGCACTTGGTACGATATCAAAATTGAATTTTGTAATATTCAATTTGTATACAATTTCTTATGTATTTTTACTTTTTAACCTTTGCTTGGAATTGTTTTTTTCAAGGAAATTTGTCGGTGACACTTTTACCATCATAAACAGCATAATCAATTAATTTGAATCAGTAATAACAAAAATATTCATACATTTACGATTTTGGCTTAAAAAACAATTTGTTTTAAAATTATACGTGAAATCATGTTTTTGAGCAATGTTTGGTCCCGCATGTACAAAATTATCTTTAGAACTGCACCCCCAAGCATGATGAATTTGGTCTTGCTGATGCGGGAAACTCAAAGGAAAAGTCATAAAACATCGCGGCAAGAGCTTTTCCAAATGCAGATATATATCGCACAAAACATTAAGGGGGAGCAAGGGACCCTCCCAGCCCCCCCCCTTTGCAGAGTAAGGGTTCAACTGCTCCCTAAGGTCAATATTATCATTATAAATGAATTCTTTGTCCAAGAAAACCTAGGAAAGGCCACAAAAATGTTTGAAATTGGTTGCAAAATGGTGAAGTTATGAAAATAACCGCTGCAGAATGATGATTTTCACCCCCCGACCATCTTGGATTTTACTCTCAAGACTACGTCAAATCATCAAATTGACATCGGATTTGAATTTCTCGACCCCCAAAACCCCAGAATCCAAATTTTTAGCAGCACAGTTGGCCAAACCACTGAAAATGTATTTTAAAAAAATGGCCGCCAGCGGCCATTTTGGATTTTGAGTAACAATATGCCCGTAAACTGTATCTGGTTTAGTAATAAGGCTTAGTTTTGAATATTTTAACTGTCCATCACTCAACTCAGAGTAATTAGAGCATTCTTTTGAGTCCAATATGGAGTCTATACGATGAAGTTGAAAATTTGACCTTTCGTGACCCCAAATTGGCAGCCATCTTGGATTTTAAGGGCAAGACGAGTTCAAATCATCAAATTGACATCGGATTTGAATTTCTTGGCCAGCCAAACCCCAGAATCCAAATTTTGAGCAGCACAGTAGGCCAAACCACTGAAAAATGCAAAATCCAAAATGGCCGCCGGCGGCCATTTTGGATTTTTGGCCCTCCTGAATTCCGCCCACACTTTTGCGAGGGTCACCCCCACTAAATTGTTTATTTAGACCTGAAGGAAGACAAATCCACTGAGAAACGGACCTTCGCGATCCACGGTCACGGAAGTCCTCCAGATGACCCAACTATTTCTAATAATTTAATTTCTTATTTTGGTGTTTTTACGATTTCCGAAGTTAGAATAGAATTGTGAAGTAGTAGATAAAAAAAAAAGATACCTCAAACACATAGAAAATGTGCATGTTTTCCCATTTCACACTAAAATCTGAGATAGAATATCAATTTTGTAGGAATTTCTCGTTTTATGAAAGATTGATTAAGGGCTGTCCCTGTGCCATTGAGAAAAAAATCACAGTTGTTTTACAGTTAAACAGCGTGTCTCAAAAACTGTGCAAGTGAAAAGTGTCCTCTTTCAGAATAAGAAAATACTGTTGTGACATGATTCTGACATAAACGTCAAAGACGGAGTCTTAATTTTCAAATGACATTTGCTTTGTTCCCTTTGTTTGTTTTAAACTTGAGATATATTTGGTCAACAACATATCTCGATATTAAAACAAGAAAATACGGAACAAACGGCATTTGAAAGCGAAGACTATGCCCTTGACGTTGATATAAGCATCAAGTCACAATAGTATTTGTAAAGAGGGTACTTTTTACATGCACATTTGTTGAGACGGACTCTGCTTTTTGAATTATTGACATTTTCTCAAGGGTTACAGTTTGTTGCTCAAAATTGCACAAGCGACACGAGAAGAGTTAAAATATCTGGAAAAAGGAGACGTGTGAACGTGTGTCCTAAACTTAGAATTCGTCCTTGATAAGCGCATTAGTTTACACCTCTGCAGAAGAGCTGCTCTTCGATTTGTGATTGTCATGTTAATCTTGAGCCGAAGGTGTATATCTCCCGATGGATTTCGAAATTGAAAGTGCGTTTATCGAGAGCTATGTAAGTGCCTCGATATGTGAGTACACAGTCCGGGCCTCTTTTCTAGCCGCGTAAGTCTACTTGACATGATGGAATATGCGTGTATCACTGGCGTATTATTTGCATGCCTTTCAGCTATAATATTGATCCATCCGCTTCGTTATCTATCGATTTTTCTTCTTTAGAGTTTAATTAACCTGTAGAGTCCCGGTGTATTGAGTTTCTCGTATATATCAACCACCTGGTTATTTCACAATATTCGTAGGTATATTAATAATTCAGGCATTATCACAGCCCAGTCTACGAGGGCAATGCCGTCATTATTTTTTCAATAACGATTGTTGTTCGAATGCAAATGGTATATATAAACTCAACTCTATCATTAATTGATTGCATGTGACGTCACAGTAGTACGAAACATCACGGATCTGTCATTCAAAATAATTTACAGTACTGTTTAAGCCCCACAGGTTAACAATGACCACAGTGTAAAAAATGTGGGCTACATAATCCTCCATGCTTCAAGTGTCTTTGAAAAGGTCTAAAAATGAAACCCTAAAAAAAATTGTATTCCAAATGATTATTTAGTGCTTAAAATGTGAAAATCTACAGGTACTCGGTAGACCGGATTCTCCATTCCCACATCTAGGCTATACTCCACTGCGGTGGTAATTCAGGGGTGATGTTTATTCAAACATATTCTGCCATTGACAGCATAACTTTACAAACTTTTGTATCACAGACTGTTTATTTGTCCATTATGATTTAAGCACTACTATGTAGCTCAGATATCACAGAAACTCCAAAATGTTAGCCTATGTCTTTAATGTTGGGAAACTTGGACACAATTACATTATATTCTCCAATATAAATTCAAACGATCAGATGAACATGGTGTATCATTTTTGAACTAATAAACGACAACCAATTTAATGGTAGTTTATTTGACAGAAACCGTACTTGTACTAATCCAAAACTTTGTCAACGTTTGAAAAATTGTTTGACTAAAAATGGCTTAAGAGGTCTGAAACGTGCGATTATGACGCCTTTCAAGTCTACGACAACACCTTTAACTGTGCATTTTTTTTCTTCAGAAAACAGTACACCGACAGATTGTAGATAGACCAAACACCTCTGGAAGGTTTCGATTAATGAACCATCAACATGAATCTGATCTTATGACTCATGGGCTCTATCATTATTGCTTTCACCATCCTCGTAAATCAATTCATGTCCCATTCATGAAACAAACTCAAGGTCGCTGCGAGAAAATAATATGCAAGTAGAAAATTAATAATACACACATTTTATGTTTAACAAGACAGTGATAACATTTACATGATGCAACATTAAAGAAAGGGAATTTATCTCCCCTGTTTTAGTACGTAAAGATACAAAAGTATGATATTATACATTGATAATATTTTATATAAAATATAAAATATACATACATGATGATATATTGCAGATAATACATAATGTATGATATACAATATATCATATATAAAATGTAATACATGGTAATGTAATGCATAATATATATGTTATATATGATATATGATATTTTAGAAATATAATTAATGATATATAATATATAATATATAACATATAGTATATAATGTATAATATATAATATATAATATATCATAATTCATAATGTATAATATAATATATAATATATAATATATTATATATAATATATAATATATAATACATAATGTATAATACATAATATATAATATATAATATATAATATACAATATATAATATACAATATATAATACAGACATATATATCATACACTTAAGATACTCATTAATTGTTACCATCATTTGCTTCAATAATTCCTGATTACGGATTATCCGAAATTGGTAGAAAACTGTTATTTTTCAAATACGAATTTTCACAGTGGGATGTCTAATATACACTTAATACGAATTATGAATATCAAAGTACTTTGCCAAACCATCTCATAAATGCACCTCAACCTTGACCGCTATCAGAATTAATTAGCCTTCGTGTTTTAATTATAATACCTCGTCTCACCGGTAGAGCGATAAAAATATACTCTGGCCAAGGCGACAAGGCGTTGTTTGATAACCCATAGCGCCCCAGTCATAATAGTTCTTTTTGCCAAAGATATGGAATAGAGAGAATTGGTGTTGGGAGTACTGAGCCAACAATCCACAATCA
>JZLH01S0033924.1:8063-21754 GCA_001188425.1 Eucidaris tribuloides
TTTGCTGGATAATTGAGGCATCAAGATGAAAGTAACTTTTCAATTCAACATTTAACATTTTCTTCCATATTGGTGCACTTTTGCGTCAACAAAGTCCCTCTACAGCTTAACAATGCTAATCATATAATCGTCCTTCTTAGTCCATGTATCCACCTGATTGTTTTTTTCCTTTTAAAGTTTTGCTCCCTTTGCGCTGGTTTTCCATGTTCTGGATAGTTATTTTATCTATTTTTAATAATATCTAAAACAGCCTTATCAATTACTGCACCATATTGACAGTAGGCATACCACTACAAACAATATTAAACAATATCAAACATTAATTTCAAAATGTTCGTATGTTACTATAGAAAGGATAGATATGAAATGAGAGCTAAACAACAAGTGATTGTACTTACGGATCTGGGAAATCTGGAGATAAAACCCATTCTCTGTAATTGCCGAATCCGTGACAAATTCAATCCAAATCACCCGATGCCTCGTTTTGATAGTAGACGGTAGAACAGCCCCACTTAGTTTTATTAGCCTAGTTTCAAGGCTAGTTTCATTGCCAAAACCGATGCTTAAGTAGTCGTACCCTGGTTCTAGATGAAAAGCTCTGAAATCCAAAATGGCGCTGTGACCATCGGAAGCTTCACACAGCCACGTGATGTGAAGATTGTTTCCGTAGTTCTTGGGGTAGCCAGGCGATGTGATATTCAGAGTAACATTATCTGCTATACTTAGCACATGGGCCGTACTACCTGTTGGACAAAAAAATAACCCTTCAATGTCAACGTTAATTCATTTTATATTAAAGGCAGGGAATCTCATTTGCACCTCTCCAGCAGCATAACAATCATCACTTATGTCCTTACGCTATATGAAGGGCATGTTTGTGGAATCTGAAGATCGGTAATTACCTAGAACTAGGACCGTTGTAGGTCTCTCTCACCTAGTGGGTGGTAACACAATATACACGGGATTTCAATTTTGGATTGACTACAATATTAAGTCGTAGTAGAGAAATACGTTTATGTTTTCTAGTGAAATGATAAGATATGAGACAATTTTTAAAGAGGGAATAATTTCAATGCAGTAAAATGACAGGGAAAACCCAATCCACAATTTGACTGCTTCAAGTAAGAACCCATAGCCAAATGAATGATAGGTATTGGAAATGTGTAACAAATTATTACTTCCAGATCTTAGATTTAGATAATGAACTTCTTTGCATTACAAATTCTGTATATTAGTAGTGTTTAATCGCAGTTAAACTTTTAACAAATTACAATATTTTGCTCGTCCCCAACAAACTCTCAAATAACTAATCCACATGTTAATTGTATATTTTTCATTTTGAGATTCACAAGAATGATACACACAACTACATACATTTTGTACTGACTTACCAGCTTCCGTGCTTTCTCTTCCGCAGGCAACAGAAAACAATACGAGAAACAAAATAATCTGCAATAAGATATAAGCCATATTTGGGAACGAAAAGGGTTTGAAATAATGGCTCATGTCACGGACTTCTGAAATCCATGACAACATATCGAGCCAGACAGTGCCTGTCCGTCGTATTGTGAACTTTATTCCCAAGTAAATGGCGCCGTGGTTGTATGTCAGCACTTATACATATTTCCGTCGATGACGTCAGATTTTTTAGGTTGCTGTACAAATTCATCGATTCGGTATTGTATTGCAATGTTTTTGTCCCATCTTGATTTTTTTTTTAAACAAGGGTCTTATAATTGTCTAGCACTATGCACACAGTACTTTTCTTTTTATAATGGTAGTACAGTATTTTTTTTCAGCCCGAAATATATCGATACTGTTCTCTGAAATTATACCAGTGCGTTTCTCAAACTAATTTTTCAGGATGATATTAAATATTACAACTTGAATATTTTAGAAATAATGTCCTTCACTACGTTAGGCTGTTTTCCAAATGTTTTTCAGTATACTAAGAAATGGAAAGCTTGTTTTCGAAAAGACCCCCTTTTCATCAAATGCTTCTTTTGAAAAAAACAATATCCATACAATTGTAGTAGCTCTATAAGAAGAAACAAATGAAAAGTTAAAATTCTTACCCAAATGTGGTAAAACATGGCCGAAAAATAAACGTGTTTATCTTTAAAAGGGAATATATCCATTCTAGTTTATTTCAACAAGGGATTCATTCTACAACATGAAAATGTAAAATATATTGAAAAATACAAAAAAAATTAATGTGGTTTACCATTCGAATTCGAGGTTCTAATTTTAGGTTAATTTGGTTTCACTCAGAAACATTGCAATATGGGGCAGTAACAAAACGTAATTTTTTCTCGGAATATTAAGTGGTAAAAATTGCCAAGATAAATGGCTTTTACTTTCAAAAGGAAGTACATGTACATCAATATGAGTTTATTTTTAAAAGGGATTCACTCCCACTCTCGAAAAAAAAACATTAAAAGGAAAAGAAAACTCACAGATTTGTTTGTAAATATGATTTTACATTTTTTGTGTGGTACTTTGTTATGATAAGTTGGTTTCACGCAGAAATATTGAAATGTGGGTAAAAAAAACACATGTTTATCGGAATTTGTAAAAGTGGATCTACCGTTTGATTTTGCATTTATTTGGCGCTTTCAATTTCAACGACTCATTTGATTAATTCAACCATCACGTAGTCATCAACAAAATGACTTAGAAAGAAACATCTATTTGGAAGCATGTATTCAAATTACGTACACAATCATTTATTACCATCTACACAGAATTGATATTGTAGATTGTGGGTCATTAAAGGAAACCGGTTTCATTCACTTAATATTAATGTATTTCTATGACTATAAAGAAATCAATGAGCACCGAGATATTTTGAACGAACGTTGCTTGTTGAATATGTATACCTTTAGAATAAATAATGCAATACAGCATACTAATTGTTTGAGAAATCTACTCTCTTACTCTCGCTCGCTGGATTTCCTTCTTGCCTGCATGTATGACAAACATTTCAACTCATATTCTGGTTGAAAATCGATGAAAGGGGTTATTTTTAATAAACTACTGAAATTGATAACATTTCATGAAAAAAGGCCAAATAAACCCTCACATTTTGTAAAACCTTACCGTACGTTACGCTTAAATCCACAGGCTAACATTGACACAGTTTAAAAAAATGTGAGATGCATAATCCTCTATAAGTGTCTTGATAAGCTCTAAAAATGAAGCCCTGAAAAAATTGTATTTCAAAGGTGAAAATCTACAAGTTGACCGGATTCACCTGTCCACTTACTCCCATAAACTTACTGTGGGTAGATCTAGGCTATTTTGTACTCCACCCGAGCAGTATTTTTTTAATTCATATCTTGCCAGTGGTAGCATAAAATTTCCAAACTTTTGCATTCCAGGGTGTTTATTTGTCCATTCAAACACTACTACGTAGCTCAGATAGCAAAGTTTGACGATTTTTTTGTTTATTTCAAGCTCCACAATGTTAAGCTGTGTCTTTAAACTCCACCACTTGAAAATAAAATTTCTGGTGAGCGACTGGATATCCCTCCTCACTGCGTAAAACGTAGCACACCTTCATGGCCATGAAAGTACTTTTTGTTTCACACAGAAAACATGGCAATTTTTTTAAAGCCTGAACTTTTTCATTATAGATCAGACTATTCGAATTCACCCGACGTTTTCGTATCAATCATCGTACTGTTAAATTTTGCCTTTTATTTGCCGCTTTCAGTCTCGACGACCCGGCTGTTAATTCAACTATCCCGTAATCATCAATAGAAGGACAAAAGCAAAAGGAGAACATCCATTTGGCGATATTATTCACATTACGTACATAATCAATTTATCACCTACACACAGAATCAATCTTTCAACATTGTAAGCCATTATGGGAAATCTATGTTTATATTTTGATAAGTGTATTTCTATGACTATAAAAAAGGCAGTTCAAGCTTATAGCAGATGTCTGATGTCATACACAAACACATACACACACAGATACAGACAGATAGACAGGGACATACACACACACACACACACACACACACACACACAACAAATATCCCCTTTTACAAACTACTATAACAATTTAACAAATATGTTTTAGCAAAATAATTTCGCAGGAGTATTTCTCCACTCATTGACTAACTTTTGTATAAAAAATATGATCGATCCATCAAGCCATACATGAATAAGCATGCATCAAAGCAAAATATGTCACTTTCAAAAGTCACAGGAGTCATCTCTTATGCCAAAATTATGGTAGATAATGACATTTTTTTGCTTTATTTGTAAAGTGCGCTCACTCAACCATAACATGGTTACAACGTGTTATGTTCGAACATGTAAACATACACTTTGCTGAAAAATAAAGCATTTCATAATTTTTTCTATAAACTTCATGGATTTTACGATATAAGAATTGAGGAGGATGGGACTTTTTAAATTGAGTTCACTGGAAGCGTAAATTATGGGAAAAGTGCCAGGGGAAGTGTAAGGGGGTCAAACGATAGATGATTAATACAAATACCGCCTAATCATTCACTAGAAACAAAATTTGTCAAAATCCTGCATCACAAATCCCCAAAAATTACCCTTGTAAGTTTTGAAAAGTGACATTTTTGCCTTTAATATGTGCTCACTCATGCATGACTTGACGGATCAATTACATTTTCACACAGAAGTTACTCAATTAGTGCAGAAATCCATGCCAAATTATTTTGCTTAAAACCGTTTCTTTGAAAAGTTATGGTATTTTGAAAATGGGGATAGTTACTTTTTTGTTGTGTTTATATACACGTATATGCATACATGTATACATGTATATGTATAAATATAATTACACCGAAAAAAGTCATACAAAAGAGGAAATTGCTAAAACCTGCTTAATCACATTTTGGGTTTATATTGAAAATCCCAGTCTTTCCATTATTGTAAGTCTTTGAGCAACTGTAAGTGGCACTAAAAAATATCTGTTATAAAGAACATAATTTTTTGAACCCTCCTTTATTACCCCTGAACGTTTAAACAATACACATTAGGTGTAAAGTGGACATAAAGAAGAATCATATATATCGATATATAATTTATGTCGAATGGGGGCGTTAGTCCTTTTGTGTTCGACCCAAGATTAAATGTAGTAATCTGGGCAAAACATAGCATGCTAACTTATCATAGATCATAATTCGTCAATAAGACGAATAAGGTGAGATGAGCTTCACCGCTATAACTCCAGAGAAAAAGACAAACAAACCGGAACATTTATTTTGCCCTACTTTTGCAAAAGGAAGCAAATGACAAATCACTCATATTCTGAGTTATTTCTCTTTTTTGGGAAACATGCTAAGCACGTTGTACCTTCACTAAAATATACTTAAGTCAAAATGCCGCGAAATTGCATTGATGCCAATGTAATTGTCCGACACAATTGCTTATGATACTTAGAAATCACACTTTTGTCACTCGCTTCACTTTGCCAAAGTAGAGAAGTATAAATAATTTCAAATCTTGATCCCTTACCTACGCGTCCGTAGGTAGGATTAAACGATGACCCTTCATCTGAACGTATAGTGTAGATCAAATTTGGTTAGTACATCACTATTTATTACAAAAGATGATGGTCAGGCATCATGCGTAATCTCTGAATGGTCTTAAACCAATAGAAAATGAAATTTTGACATTTGGGGCATTTTGAAATTTTGACGCAGTCCGCATGTTCATGTGTTAACCCTTGATTTGAACTGCACTGTGTGCTCAATGTCGTCATCTAAATCGACTCCAAATATGTGACCCGTCACCACGATACCCTGATAAAGTTGTACAACCCAAAGGTAAGGAAAGTGATAAATATCGTAAATTTGATATGAAGTATGAAAGTGAAGTGCCGTCAAAATTCAAAAGTGTATGAAAGTTCTTGAAAGTTTGAACATTTTCTGTTAATACTCAAAATATTTTTCCGTCCATGTTTCTGTTTCTTAAGAGGTGCGAATTCATCAGGGCATCGTGGTGACATGTCACATATACTAAATTAAGTCTTATCATGATGTCATAGGTGACATCATTAAATGATGCATGAAATCATGTCTACATTTCATAGGCTGTTAGAAAATGCATTTTACAAAGCAACATTTCTTTATAGATAATAACTTTACCTTTATATTTTTGACGTATGTCAGATTGAACCTGTTGATTGAACATTCAATTAGATTAGACGAACACATTTCTCAAACAATTAGTATTCTTTATTTTATTATTTGACGGTTTTTTGTGCACTGTTATCATGGCATATATTCCACAAGTAAGGTTCTTACAAAATATTCCGGTGCTCGTTGATTTCTAGTCTAATCTTTATAGAAATACGTTTACATGTAGCAGAAAAGAAAATCGATTCCTATAACAGCCCCTATTGTTTAGACATTGATTCTGTGAAGTAAATAATGAAATAATTGTGTACTTGATGTGAAAAATGTTTCCAAATGGATGTTCTTCTTTTGTTCCTGTCCTACTTTTGTTGATGGAACGTGGTGATTGAATTAACAGCCTTTAAATGAGTACTCCATATTGAAAGCGCCACATAAACAGCATAATCAAAAGGTATGATGAATGGCAGCAAAGCAACAGCGTGAATTTGAATAGTTCCATCAATAATGAAAATAGAACGGTTCAACTGCCCGCATGCAGTCGACGGGTATGCCTACGCAGTCCACAATCCGCCCAAGTTGATTTGAAATGAAAGGTCTTGTGCAAACATGTACCCAATTTGATAACAAATTTACGAGTTACTATGTGAATGAGACCAAGTCAGACATGTATGAGCCCTTTGACCTTTGACCTTGACCTTTCAACTCCGAAGTGTAATCAGTCCATGGAGATGGACTGGTGTAGTATGAGGCACCGATGTTCATACTATATTCTTCATCTAAGTTACATTAAAATCGATACCTCGTTCATTATCGACGTAACAAGCCCAAATCAGAATCAATTTATTAGTACCTTATGCAAAATACTTGACACAAGTTAGATTAAAATCCGATAAGCCGTTCTTGAGTTATCGTGGTTGAACGAGCCCAAAACAAACATGTATAAGTCTTCGTGACCGTTGACCTTTCAACTCCGAAATGTAATCAGTTCATCGATGGCTCATGCCATGTACCTGACCCAAGTTACATTAAAATCTGATGAGCCCTTTTTTGTGTTATCACGGTAACAGGCCCAAGTCAGACATTTATCAAACAGTTCGTATTCTATATTATAGCCTATTCGCCTGTGCGCATAGACATAGACCTACATATCCCATGAGCAACGTTCTTGCAAAAGATCTCTTATATGGGGCAAAATACATCGATTTACCATAATGGCCCACAATGATCATGGATCTATCTTGTGTAGTTAGTAATGAAATAATTGTGTACAATTGTGAAAAAATGTGTCCTGATGGATGTTCTTCTGTTGTCCTGTCCTCCTTTTGTTAAAGAATACGTGACGGTTGAATTAACAACCTGAAATGAGTCGTCTTTATTGAAAGCGCCAAATGAAAAGCAAAATTAAAAGGTATGATGAATGGCTGCAAAGAAATCTGTGAATTTGAATAGTGCATTCAATAATGAGAAGAAAATAAAAAATATACCGACAGATTTAAAAAATATATATATTTTTGGCTTGAAAAAAAACATTTCCTTCACAGCCGTGAAGGCTATTGTTACATGTCACATGACTTGTCTACCTACATTTCATACAATACTAGGCGATATACCACCACGGCCAATAAACTCTTTTTATTTGAGTACGCAGTAACTCTCAATAAACTCGTATATATTAAAAACAAATTGTAAATAATTTACAACTTCAATAAATCAGAAATAAAATTGAAGTGATCGTTTTCACTCAGATTTCGTCGTTATTATGTGCGTAAAAGATATAATTTATGACGTAAAGAGTGTACAGATATGATATTAAAACAGAATATTTATATATATTAACACTATTCGGATACACATGTATTATTATGTTGGATGCATGTTTTTATCCTATTGAGTTTTATTCTAATGTATTCATTTAATCATTAAAAATTATTCACATAAAAAAATGTTGGTGTTGAATTAACACATCACAGTAAGGTGAGATAAAATATTCGAACAATTAGCACATGCGCGGCGAACGTATTTGGAAGTAAACAAATGAAAGTGGGGGGGGGACGCGATTGTTCCAGAAATAGGCGTCACGCAAAGTCCATTGTTGTCAATATCTGAAAGTTTCGCCGCGGCAATAAACAATTGTGTAAAAGTTTTGGGTGAAATGAAACACGTAATATGTTATTCCCTGCTACTTTGGGATATATTAATTTGAAACCGGAAATTGGTATGCAATCAATACTACTCTTAAATTGTTGGCAAATAAATGCCAACTTTAACTCCAACATGGGTAACAAGTAACACTATCTGTCATAATTTCCCAAAATGATGTTTGGTATCAGTTACTATATGGTTGGAAAATTAAATTGCTATCATTGGTCATGACCATCATATTTTACCCAACTTTATTGCCAACATTGGTTTATATTTTCAGTTTGTATACTTACCAACAAATTTTACACCACGCTATGACATTGCCTAACGAGAATTGCTCAAACGATTATTTCAAGATTATCAATTTACCCAACTCTGAATACACTATCTGTTGGGTAACGTCCGATCTACAAGCAGATTTTGCTAACTAAATAACATCTATTTAGGCAATTAGTACACAGTGATTTGTCCACAACTCTCTTGGAACTTTTTTCCGTATCAATTTTGGGAAATGATTGCTCAACTATTAGTATTTGATTTTGCTCGTTATGCTTACTGCTTACATTGTTATTTTTCTTGCTGATAGTAATATGGTGTTTCTAATAAACACTTAGGAAATATATGGTTTCAGAATAAGTTGTGCAATTCTTGTTTTTTTTTTTTTTAAAAATGCATAAAATAGGATGTTATAGATGAAATTTCGATAATTAGATGGATCATTCTTTTTTAATCGAGCGGAAGATATATATATATAAACCGATATGAGAAAACTAAGAATACAATAAGTAACTTAAAAAGTACAGTAGTATAAGATTCATATGATTAATGATGCGATACAAAAACATGTATTGATCGATCATTTTACTTGGGAATACACAATAATTGTGGGTAAATATAATTTGTGTACTTGGGTTTCCTCGTATTAGGGTAAAGTACAATTCCCCCCCCACCAGCAACACACACACACATACACACAAAAACAAACACACAACACTACCAACAAAACACAAGATCACAACCACACAACAAACAACACACAAAACAGGTAGCATGACACACAAACAGTCACACACACACAAACACACGCACCTACACGCCCAGACACACCTCACCCACACCTCCAGACACACCTCACTTGCCCACACGCACACACCGTCAAACACGTGCGTGCACGCACGGACTGGATAAGGTGAATTCTAACCAACCATTTAACTTGCCCAAGAAAATTGACCAACTTTGAAAGGGAAAGTAACAAAATTACCCAAGTAACTGGTAAGAAATACCCAACGTTTATATGCAAAATAATGTCGGTAAATTATAAAGCGAACTTCTACCCAAGTATCAATTTGCCCAACAAAAATTACCCAACACACAAAGGCAATGCGTCAAACTTACACAACTACGGGGCAAAATGTACCCAACTCTCGATTACTTATTCAGTTGGTAAATATTTGACTAATATTTAAGTAAGAATAATTGCCCAATGTTGGTTTTATCACCTTAAAGCTAAATTGGGTAATAATTGCCCAAAATGATGATATTTTTCAACCAACCAACAATTACCCAACTAAATTTACCCAACATTTTAAGAGTGTAGGAATGTTTATTTTAATACAGATATTTTGCTGAATTAAATTCATGAAACATAATATAATGTATATTTAAACTGTGTACATTTTCTTTAAATATATAGTCACTCAAACATTCTAGGCTAACACCTTTATCGAATAATATGTTGGCCATTTGTTATGGTTACGATTAATTATTATATTTTATAAAATGGTCATGTTGATTCTGTGTGTTATGCGAGCGGTCATTAGTTTTTACTAATGCCCGCTCAGATTTTTGAAACCATTTTATAAAACAAATAATGCACATTACGCATTCGGTCGTTAGTAAAACTATTGACCCTCGGTAACTTTCTAAAAATCCAAAACACACACGGCCTGCGGCCTCGTGTGTTTCAGATTTTTCGAAAGTTACCTCGCGGTCAATAGTTTTTACTAACGCCCTCGCTAATGTGCATTATTTGTATAATGACATCCAATCGGAGGTAATATTTTGCACTATGTGTTTGTGTACACCATGCATTGTTTTTTCCATCCATTGTTTAGGAAGAGGGCTTAAACTTAACGGTCACATATTAATGAAAAAAGTATTCAGATATGGAATGCAATACATTTCTTACTGTTACAAATACAAAGATTGTTTACAGCGTATTAGTTGGAAAATAAAAATGAACAAACAGCGTTTTTCGATTATCACATTTTCCTTAAGCAACCTCAATCTATTTCTTCAAGTGAATAATTCCAACTGAAGAAATTAAACCAAAATATTCAAATACGTTGATCTTGGCCTGTTATGTGTTTATATTTAGTGGTACTACAGTCGTTTTACTCCAATAAAAGAACAGAATACCATCATTCAATATTCTTCAATTATACAACATCAACAACAAAGAAAAAAACCGTAAAATTGTAAAAAAAAAAGACGATGTTTTGCAAATGGAATAAATAAAGAAGGGTCTATAACTATTTGTCATTATTTAGAAGGACGACTTTGTAGGATTTGATCTTGTCTCTTAAGTTCTCACTAGATGATATATGAATTGGGTTTGGTAGTCGGTTTAACGGCTGAAAAAAAATCAAATTCAGTTTGCGACTTTACGTATTGTATTCTGTTTCAACTTTCATCAGGGCTTATTTAAACGAAACCTGGTTTTTCAACCCTGTGACTTTTGTGAGAGGTGAATATTAATGTGAATCTTTACAGTTTATATGACTTAGCTTATTTGGTTCATAAATTCATTTTGGTGTGTGCAAGTGCAAATCTTGGTCATAGTTTATAAGGCAAATATAACGTGGCATATTATTATTATTTTAGGTGATATATTAATTATATGACAACTCGTCTGTTTAAACGCAAGAAAATGTATACATAAAATAGTTCAATATGTAGAATATAGTATTTTAAACATGCAGACCTAAAGCTCTAACTAAAATCATAAAAATGCATCCATGGATATTTTGCCTTTTTTGAAGAAAAAAAATGAACATTTACAAAAGTGTTGTTCCGTGTGTACAGCACTACACACATTCAACACCTTTGGAAAAAACTCAAGGGGACAAAAACATTGCAACACAATACCGAATCGATACATTCGCACAACCGTCATTAGATTCTGACATCGTAAGCCATATATAAGCGTAGATATACCACCGCGGCGTCATTTTCTTGGGGGAAACACGAAGTTTACCCTACGACGGTTTGGAGCTGTCTGGCTTAATATGTCCTTATGTTTTTCACCTCCTGTGATATGAGTCAGCATTTGAGATCATAATTGCCAAAAATGGCCTTTTCACCATTTCAGATTATTTTATTCGTCGTATTTTTCTCAGCTGCTCGCGGAAGAGAAAGCGCAGAAGCTGGTAAGTTAGAAAGAAATAATTTTGTTTTGTATGCCATTTTGTGGATCCTTGGACAATAAATCGCCCAATTTTATGCAGATAAGTAAATTGAGGAGTTTTTGTACACTGTGAATGAACAATAATTTATTTACATTCGGTAAACTGGCACTATTCCGTCAAGCATATATCTCACTAGAGCCACATTAATCTCAAGTTTTCAAAACATGCACACTAAAGAATAAAGGTGCGTACAAGGTGCAACTTTGCGGAAATAGGTGCAGAACAATTTCTGCCGCGGTATTCGAGCAAATCTGCACCTTTCACGGCTGAGCGCTTGCCCCACTCCATCATGTTTGCAAGTTTACACCTTTTAGGTGCACATTTTGCCTCCAATAGACCACTTTCATAATGTATTCAAATTTATGGATGTTTTCTCTTCCAAAGCCTGGTGATGAGCTTTTTCTTTCATCTGTTTCTATGAATACAATTTCAATACTGAAGATGCAACTTGCATACATTATACTTTTTCTATAGTCGTTTACTAGCTCAGACAAGCTTTCAGGTTGTCAAGAACAACCATTGTTTAAAAGGTATGCATGGAATTTGAATATATTAACAAGTTAAGAGTTAAGAAAACGGTCTATAGGTGTACCTTCGGCTACAACACTATACAATTATGTGAAAATAAACACCTTCAAGACCAGCGTGTTGGCCAAGTGGGTAGAGCGTCCGCCTCACGTGCGGAAGGTCGCAGGTTCGAGCCCCGGTAGTGTCATTATATATTTACGAGTTTTTAAATATTTGTAAATGATAATAAATTGCAGCATAATATAAATATCACTCTAATGAACGTAAATTGTGATTCACAAATACACAAAAACAGTTTGCAAGGACAAGAAGAATACATTAAAAAAAAATCTACGTTAGAATCCTGCACCTTTCAGGTGCACCTTTGCATCTTTAAAGGTGCTCCCTGTGTGACATTGGTCAGCAGCTTTAAAGGCGAAAAGTTGAACCTATTGTTCTTAGTGTGTGGGCACTACAGCCATTTCGACATTTAACCCGTTGGAGACGGTTCGATTTTGATATAACACGCATTCTCCATAGACCCTAACCTTAGATATCTCGTACTTAGGCCCCAATGGGTTAAATCTCATTTGTGAATGCTGAAAATCGCGGTGTTTAAAAAAAGCTCGCCTTAAGGCCACCGCACACTACACGATTTTCCGTCGCACGACTTGCCGACTTGGATCCGAAATAAAAAAAGCTTATAATTAATTCGTACAGGCTGATTTATTTCGGATCCAAATCGGTAAGTCGTGCGACGGAAAATCGCATAGTGTGCGGTGGCCTTTATATGTTTATATTTTTACACTTGCGGTAAAGTCAGACTTTCATTCATGTGTGTTGGCATGCAATATTTCTCATATGCGTGATAGAGCTGGTTCAACAACACAAAAAGAAAAAGACAATACAACTTTACTGTATTAAATTAATAGCACTGCTTTAGTTGTGAATCGGCCAGAAATTTACAAAAAGTCCAGGGGCCTGTTTCATAAAGTTGTTCGTAAAGTTACGCATAACTTTACGAAAGACTAGAATATGAAGTACCAAATAAAATGTCAAAAAATTTTCAAGTCATTTTAAGAAAGTATGATTAATGTCAATTAGGATTTGACCGAAGATAAAGTTTACATAGGAATACTTGTTTAATGGTTGCTAAGAGTAAGAATGTTAATCTGTGTACGAATATTTGAACATGAGCAGATGTGATTTCAATACTTTGAGAGTCACATTTAGCTTGCAATATTTCAAGTCATTCGTAAAATAACGTGTAACTTACGAACAGCTTTATGAAACAAGCCCTCGGATTTTGATATAAATGGTTTCTGCCATCGACTTCAGTCGGGTATATGCAATATGGAGAATTGGAACAAGACCATTTTCGCTTGTGTCACAACGTCCTTTGACTGCAATACAATAGCAAGTCACGGGGCTGAAACGACGAACAAAGGCC
>JZLH01S0033935.1:3067-15436 GCA_001188425.1 Eucidaris tribuloides
CAACGTCGACCTTTGACCCCTTGCACGAGCTTTCATCCAGTGGGTGGCTAACCCGGTTAATGTTATTGACGATGAGGACCAGCCCCTTCTTTCTGGATATGTGCATCATGTAGTTCTGCAGATGACGAGAAAGGAGATAATCTGAAGCAAAACTAATAATACATAATAAGACTTAAAGGCAGTGTTTGATATTTTTTGTCATTCTTTGACATGCCACCTACATAATAATAAATGGGTAAATAAACATCATAGAACACAAATTTTAGGCAGGTGTGCTATTACTAGCAAAATGTGTACAGATAAGTTGATTAATTTATCCACTTGTTGCCGTTTTCGGGAAGGGCAAGCAGTTAACTTTGCTGTATTGTTCTTGCTTTTTCAACTAGGAAGCATAATGGACTGCAAAATAAAGAGGCACAAAACCTCGAGTGGTTTCACTTGTGGATTCCTGTTTCATCTGCTGCCTACATGAAACAGCCTTTAACCAAATCGATGGAATGAACACACTTGACTAAAATAAAATAGTTGGTTATTGATTTCAACTTCTTTAAGCCACTTGATGATTGATTTTGGGTTGTTTTATTTTTCAGATCTTCACTATAAGACGTTATCAGAGACATTGGTAGCATGGAGAATTACATATTTCAGGGGGTTTTCAGCACAAGTTTAGTTTTGGCGATATTTTTTTTTTATGTGAAAACTTTATGCCCAAAGGTCATATCATACGAGTAACAGATTCTGAATGTCTTTTTTTTTTTATTAATTAATGAAAAAATCTCGCGGGGGGGGGGGGGGCGAGATTTTCGACTATATTTTACAGTATAGCATCCAAAGCGTCAATAAGGTGTTAAGGTTATTTGAATTACACCTCAGCCGAAACATCAGACTCTAATCTTTCTGCTGAAGTATAATTCAGATAACCTTAACATTTTATTAACGCTTTCGATGCTAAACTGTAAAATATAGTCGAAAATCTCAGCCTCCCCCCCCTCCCAAGATTTTTGTCATTAATTAATTTAAAACGAAAAACTGAAAGAATCATAATCTGTATGGGTGCGATGATCGCGTGCATAAAGCTTTCAAGATATCCAAATGAAAAAATAAATAATATCACCAAAACTAACTTGCCGCTTTAAATTCAAGACAGGTAGTTCAAAGGGAGAGGTATACCTTCTGCAGTGGCCGGATTCCAGCGCATAAGAGAGTGAAGAGGGGGCCCGTTTCGGCACGGGTGGCCCCAGCCTTTTTTGGCGGCCAAAAAATAAAAGGAGGCGGGAAAAAGGAGGAAGGAAAGGGCGAAAAGCGGGAAAAGAGGAGAAGAAACAAAAAAAAGGGCGGAAAGAAAAAGAAAAAGGAAGGGAGCGGCGAGAGCAAAAAAAAAAAAAAAGAAAACACCGACACACATTGACACGACACACACACAGCACCACAACACGACACATCACTACACACACACACACGACACACACAAATATATCAAAAAGAAATGTATGGTGATTCCCAAGGATAACAGTAGATTCCATATTGGTTTCTTCTTTTAAATGTCAACTTGGTGTAGGGCGGAAACAGCGAAGGTGATATTTACTTAATTGTATCAGACATTTTTTGAGTTCACATGCTAGGACATTTGTAGAGCGTAGCAAGGAGGGGATAATTGGCTCATCAGTTTGTTTTAGTTTGTCGGTACATTTTAAAATGTCTCGTATTTGTAATCAGGAGATAGAACGATGTATTTGATAGTTCGTACTTTTAAAAATATCCAAATTGACCAACAAGAAGAGCTGCCCAAAATAAAGGCAACTGTTGGATTGTGTAAAATGGCAAAATTTTCAAGCTCTCTCTCTCTCCGCCTCCTTCTCAGATAACCACGTTTTGACTTGTTTAGGTGGTGCTTTTGCCGGTCGCTTCATAATTTTCGTGTCATGAATGTTTAGGAAAGGAAGGTGTATATAATAGCAACAATAGAATTTGAAGACGGAGTAGAAGGTAGAATGTTAATGAGATTTTATTTCTGAAGTGTGGGATTGATAATGTCTAATATGGGTTAATGAAGGCGTATATTCTCTTATCCATTTTTCTTACCGCATGTATCAAGATTATATGGTTTATCAAGCGCTCGGCTTTCGTTTCGCCGTCGCCTCAGGCGCGATAAAGTAATTGATTTGTGAGTTTACATGACAGGTACACTTGCGCTTTTATGTAAATGTTAAAGTTGTTCATTAAATGGGAGAGTAATGTTAGCAGTTACAGCCTAATTTATGAAGGGATGCGGAGCTGCATAGAACAGGAGTCGTGCGTTATCTTAAACATGAATATGTACTTCTGTACTTCTGTCGCCCGGTAGGGCTTGCGCTTTATGCCCTCAAATTATGTGCATCGGTGCAAACGATTCGGGCTATGTGCCGTTACGCTAGCGGGGGGGGGGGGATGGGCCCCAAAGTTTTTCTCGCTGCAATTTTATGTTTTTGGTTTTTGATTAGAGCATAATTATTCTAATAATTTCACCCAAAATGTGTCCACCAGATCCGTATCCAATTTGAAATGCCGATAAAATGCAAAAAAACTCCCTGGTCTGCTGTGGGGGGGGGGGACACCCCCCTCCTCACACCCTCCCCCGCCTCGGCGCTATCGCTTCGCCTCGCTTTGCGTTGTCCCAGCGAATTAAAGTGGAAATATATCTTGCCATATCGCGGAACAAAAAATCCTCCATGACGCCATGTTCGGCCGGCCCCCCTGCTTTTTGAAATCCTGATCCGCGCCTGTTCTGTATTCAAAGTTATACTCCACATCAGTGCTGTGGGGTAGCAGGTCTCACATCAAAATTCCACTTTATGTGTTTGGTTTCATTGCTTTAGCAACGATGATTAGCTCCTTTACACAAAATCTACGACACCTTTTTTTTCTATAGTTTCGTATTATGCAATCGCATACCACTATGATTTAGCATGAATATAATAGGGGAAGATTACCGTGTACATAGAATTTTGATGGATAAAACAAGGTCAAAATTTGTGAAATAGGTCGTGGAATTATTGATTTCTCGGTTACCTCATTCTGATCTAGTTGACAAGCCGTTGGTGTCGCCTGTTTTACGATGAAACGTTTGTAGCTTCCATTTTCGTCTGGACATACGTCTGTCTCATGTTTATCTGCGTAGAATTTTGAAGAGTATGAAGCAAACAACGCATGGCGGACATGAAGAAACATGTGTACTAAGCAACGATCTAAAGATTGAGTTTATTTGTTCACAGACATACATATGTTATGTATAGAATTACAGAGTATGGTCATTCGCTTTGTGCAAGATTCATCCCGGAATAGTGTCCTTATGTCTGAATCTGGTCTGCTTAGACGTCTACCTAGCCTGTTTTTCATTCATTCTTTCACATTATTTCTTTTATTTTCTTTCTTACCTTTTCTTTGCAAATCATACTGTTTATGTATCTTGATGTTTTGATTTCGACAGGGTTATTAAGCCATTTGGAATTCTTCGAACGATTTTCTTCTTCATTCTGACGGCCCTGAGAACAAGTTTTATAATTTTGTCATACTTTTCAAAGACCAAGTAACTGGCGTCTTTACGTTTCTTTCAATTCTTCCAGCAAAAAAAATCACAGAACATAGAAATTATGTTGTTGTAATTATTACACGATATCTATGAAACAATAAGTTCTTTCATCATACCTTCTTTTCTTCCAACGCAACTGGTCTTGGCAGTGACGCTCTATGAGAAATGATATTCATACATATAAATGAATAAAGCCATGCAGTGAACGTGATAAATGAAATATTTGACATCATACCTTGTATTCGACATCCACTTATTTTCGTCCCTAGTCATTTTTATACTACGAAACTGTGTTTTTCACGATGATATTAATGGTTTTAGACATAAACATGTGCTGTTGACGACGACTTGTATCTTGTATCAATTTCTTTGTCAAGATTCACTTTCGAAACCCACAATCTTTCAATATACAATATTTCTCATTTTTTGGAGGGAAGTATTGCCCATTACGAATATCATATTTTTTTATTATATGTTTTTTTTTACCCGTTGACTACGGGAACCGGAGGCGGCCTGTGTTAACTCTATGGGATTTTCATATTCTCGGAGGCAACAGGAATGATTTAATGATATTTTATCATAAAATCTAGAGTTTTTTATGTTACTTTTTTATTTATTTTTTAACAACCGACTTATGGTTTTTACCGTAAGATCATCAAGTTCGCTGATCGAAGGATCGCCGCTGCTAGTGCCCGATGCATTTTCGGCGAGGGTCGGATTGAGTTCGGCACTAATCGGATGGTTTTCGTTACAATCCGGTCCATTGAACCCTCCCGGTACTTCTATACGAACGTCCAGGTCCTCCTCATTTTCGAGACGCGAATGCCCACCAGCCGTTCCAGGTGTTAGTTTGATTCGAATCAGTCTCAGTTTTGATACAACGGCTGTTCTCAACGACTAAGGTGAAGCAAAAACAAAAACAAAACAAAAAACACCGGTAACGTTTTATAGACGCTGTTAAGTTAATAAACATACTGCATTATAGAAGACTATTGTACACATTTAGAGAATGTTGCGTTGTTTGTTTCGGTCTTTTTGCTGACAACTCGTTTTGGCATTAAATTTTATGAAACTTTTTTTTTTATTTGCAGTACATTACAATATATTACCCTACTTGATAAATAACTAAACTGTAAACACTCAATTTATATGCTACATGTAAAGACTATACCATAAATCTTATTTTGTTTTTCATGTAGCATGGGCAATAAAAAATAAGACCCTCCTTTTTCTTTGACCCACTGCATGCCACATTAACAACTACCCTTTTATTATTTTGTCATTCTTTTGGTCATAGGCTAACATTGTGGAGCTTAAAGGCACTGTATAACAATGTTTCCAGTTTAAAAAATCTAAGCTGCATGATTCCCCATGATACCAGTGTTTCTGACATGGTCTAAAAATGAAGCCCTGAAAAAACTGCAGTTTAAAACGATCATTAAGTGCTTTAAAAAAGTAAAAATCTTTGAGAGTCCATTCCAGCTTTCCCCCATAGACTGCTGTGTTGCAGAATTTCCTATCGCCCAGCATAACTGTCCAAACTTTTGTGTTCTAAGGTGTTTATTTGTCCATTCAAACACTGTCAGATAATGTCAGATAGCAAAGTTCGACAATTTTTTAAATGTGTCTTCCACAGTGTTATATAGCGTGTTTAAAAAAGGTCAAACTGAGCTACAAGGTAGTGCTAAAATGGACAAATAAACACCCAAGAATACACAAGTTTGGAAAATTATGCTGCCAATGACAAGATATGCATGAACGAACGTCACCCATGAATTTCCACTGGGGTGGAGTATAAAATAATCGAAATCTACACAAGAGTATGGAAGGAAATGGGCATGGTGAATCCGGTCAACCTGATTACTCGTATATTTTCATTTTAAGCACTAACCATTCTGAAATACAATTTTTTTCAGGGCTTTATTTTTATGATGATTATGTGGCTCACATCTTATTAATATGTGGTCATTATTAGATCTCAAAAAAATTAGAACACTTCAAATAGCAACCCCAGTAATTATCGGCGTAAGTTTATTTATTTTTTATTTATTTATTTTTTTTTTTGGTCTCTTCTGTCATTGTAATTGTGTGTTATTCTGCGTAATCTCTAAGTCACAATTTTGTGCAGATAGTTGTTACTTTTATGAAATGAATAAAGCTGAATTAAATTAAATTCAATTGATTCAATGATTATTCAGCTGTAAAACATTTAACAGTCGATGTCTATAATAAAAAAATATTAATAATAATACAATAAGATCGCATTCTTTATTTGCACAAGCAAACGTGATCTTATGAAGCGAATAACCAAAAATCACTAAATGTTATAATTTACATCAAAGTTCATTATTTTTAATTGAATCTCGACAATAGTGCTGTATGGAAGTTGTTAAGAGGACATACTTACAGTGCACGCTTTCGATTTCTGGCACACTGCATAGACGACAGAAATCACGATCAACACACCAGCAGCGGCTACCAGGATTATGCTGTACAGAGGGAGTGGGGCCCCGTCGGACGGTGCTCCTGTGATGACCGGTGTCCAACCAGATACACCAGAAATCGGAAGTCGTGTTACTACCGTAGATGAAGAAAGAAAACCATCTTAAAGGCACTGTATAACAATGTTTCCAGTTTAAAAAATGGGAGCTACATGATTCCCCATGCTACTAGTGTCTTTGCTACAGTCTAAAAATGAAGCCCTGAAAAAATTGCAGTGTAAAACAATCATTTAGTGCTTTAAAAAAGTGAAAATCATTGAGAGACCATTCCAGCTTTTCTCCATAGACTGCTGTGTTGCAGAATTTCCTATCGCCCGATATAAAATTAATTTGTACTAGTGACAGCATAACTGTCCAAACTTTTGTGTTCTAGAGTGTTTATTTGTCCATTCAAACACTGTCAGATATGTCAGATAGCAAAGTTCAACAATTTTTTAAATGGGTCTTCCACAGTGTTATATAGTGTCTTTAAAGTAAATCAAGGCAAGTATTGAGTATTGTGATGTGTTTAAATTGATAACCTCTTCTAATACAAGATTAACATTTCTACAAATGGACCATTTGTGACCCGTCAACACGATACCCTGATAAAGTGGCACAACCCAAAGGTGAGGAAAGTACCAAGAATATCGTAATTATGATGTCAAGTATGAAAGTGAGTTGTCCTAACAAATCAATAGTTTCATGACCTTCACATGTTACAAAAGTGTCTTTATTTATATGTTCACCCAAAGTATTTTTCTTTCTATGTTTATGTTTCATAAGATGTGAGACTTTATCAGGGTATCATGGTGACAGGTCACATTTACTTTCGGAAATTCAAAGACTCCTTCTAACGAAACAAGCTGTTTCAAGTGTTGATTTGATTTCGCTTGCAGCATTGTATGTCTTCTGAACACAGGTAAACTCGGGTTTATAGATACAATAAAACAAATTATTTCAAGTTCAACTAGCAGACTAGCCCATAAAATGTTTAAAGAAACAGTATATCTAAAAGCAGCCAGTAAAAATCGACCATCACCCTCTAATAGCTTTACCCACAGATTCCACCATGGTTATTATTTTGTTTTTTGTTTGTTTTTGTTTGTTTTTGTGTTTGTGTATGTGTGTGTTATTCGGGCGATAGGGTGATTGAAAAGACCAGCATGACCCGGTCTGAGCAGAGTGCATCAGTCTATACGTTGACAATTACCGGCAAATGTTGTAGGATTAATTATGAATTATTGATGGATTTACAAATACAGTAAAGTATTGTCTTATGATAATCTTTCGTTCAAATTGTAATATTACCTGAGCTGGAGCTGGTTGAAGAGGAGGGAGATATATCTAATTCAGGAGACTTGCGCTGAGCTGATGAAACTATTGACAAAGAAATAATATGATAAAGATGAAATATCACATTCCGATTTGAATTTGCCTTACATATTCAGACGAAAGCTACTTAAAATCTCTAGAAATGAAAAATTGGCTACGATTTATCCCCCTTTTATGTTCCAAGGGCCTTTCCTACTAATATTGTTGACTCAAGCTTTAATACCATTATAGTATTTTGTCATATAGTAGCAATACATTTGAAACTACTGGTAAAGAAAGAGTATAAGTATGCAAAATCAAAATTGGTTATGTAGTTGCTTCGATAATGAACAGCATAATAATTATTGTATTGTACTGTATTGAATATCGGTATGTTTTGATTCTTGTAATAGCAACAGTAGCACAAGTACAGTAGTAGTAGTAGTAGTAGTAGTAGTAGTAGTAGTAGTAGTAGTAGTAGTAGTAGTACTTAATGATAAGGTAGCATTAATAACAGCATTATTAGCGGTTGTAGTAGTTGTAAAAAAACTAAGCAGCGGTTAGAAACAGCATATGTAAAACGTGGAAAGGGGGTCGGGAAGGGGAGAATAAAGGTGGAATGAGGAGGAGGAGGGGGTAGCAGTAGTACTAGCGATGTTAGAGGGTAGTTGGTGTTGTTATTATGGTGTACAGTAGAGGTATATTTGTGACCTGTCACCACGATACCCTGATAAAGTCGCATAGCCCAAAGGCAAGGAAAGTGGCAAATATTGTAATTAGGATAGTTATCAAAGTAAAGTGTCCTTAAAATCAAAAGTTATATTATCATCACATGTTGCAAAAGTTTTAATATTTATATTTCATACCCAAAGTATTTTGCTTTGCATTTTTATGTTTCATAAGATGTGCGACTTTATCAGGGTACCGTGGTGACAGGTCACATTTGTAGTCTTGTTTATTTTTATGTACCGACTCAGCATAAGCAATTATCGTATTACTTTGTTATATATATATATTTTTTTTTTTACCTCGTGTGGTTGGAATACTTCTGGTACCAATGTTCTGTGTATATGTTGTTTTACTTGGACTTTGGGGAACTGTACATAGAAATATAAAATAAACATCAAAGGAGTCGTTATTTACTCAGTATTAACAATGGAATTCGAATAAATTAAGGTTTATGATAATATATAGCCAGGTGTACAAATTATAATATAGTTGTAATTGTCGTTGGAAAAGTCGTTTTATATTCGTGTATTATCCATTTTTATTTTTGCCCCTATGCAAAGTGAACTCGGAAAATGTTTGGATTTTTTTTTACTATGTACTAAATTATATTCATTCCCCGAAATCTCTTTCACTGAACGTGTTTGTCCAATCATCCATTGCTTGTTTGTTGTTTGTATCGTTTATGGTATTGTTTCAAACTGGATTATTAACCTGGTGTTGTACGCCACTTAATTTGGTAGAAGATTGTAGTAGCGTTGACAAGTGTTATTTTCAATTGTGTACACTGTTTACTTTTTGACGAGTAATTTACTTGAATTTGTCTCATTTAGCTGAAGAAATGGTTGAAATAAGTCGGTCACCCATAGTTTGTGTTGACATTATATCAGTTTGCAAAATCCGTGGTACTGTGAGATAAATAAGGTTGAAATGATACCTATGTATTATGCATGTATCTTTATTGCTAAATTTAATTCTATCTTGGATTGATTAACCTCTGCATGTTTACTTCATCTATTTTGTTTCGATTCATGCGACTTTATTTCATTTAAATTATTTTATAATATATTATTTTCTTGTGCTTTTATATTCACTTTTATTTTTATTCCTTTACGAACGAGTGGAGTTTCAAAGTAATATATTTACCTGTGGACATTGTTGAAATACTTGGTGCATTCATATCCTGTGTTGACAATATTTCAGTAGAAATTTGTGGTACTGTGCAAAATATAAAGATAACGTGAAAATGTATCGCTTATGTTTGAACCTTTGTTTGCCTAATCTTATCATATTTTATTGCACTTTACTTTATTTTACTTTTAGTTACAATATTTGAATTTCTTTTCTTTTCTATTCTTTTCTTTTACTTGACATTATTTCGTGAGTTTCTTTTTTTTATTCAATTTATTTAATTTTATCATGTTTATTGTTTATTCTTTATTTCATTCTCTTATATTGTGAAGTGAAGTGCAGTATTTACCTGTGGACATAGTTGAAATACCAGTGATTCCCGTACCCTGTGTTGACATTATTTCAGTAGTGGAAATTTGTGGTTCTGTAGAAGGTAACGTTAAATGGTACTGGTTGATTTACCTCTACTTGTTTATAGCGATTTATTTTATACTTTCTATTGTTATACTTTCTTTAAGGAGTGTAATGTAGGCATATTTACCTGGGGACATAGTTGAAATATTTGCGTCATTCATATTCAGTGTTGACATTATTTCAGTAGAAATAAGTGGTTCTGTTCAAAAAATATAAAGAAGACATAAAGGGCTACCTGTTATATTTTATTCTTTATTTGTTTCGTCTATTTCATTCAATTTCATTCATGTCATAATATCTTGATTTATTTTAGTTAACCTTAGTTTTATTTCATATTTGTTGATTTTGTTAAGTTTAATTTTGATTTATTTCATTCTATGCGAATGCCGTTTTCACGGTTATACAAACAACATGAAAGTAATAACCTATGCACGTTTGCTTCATTTTTTTTTACACTTCATATTACTTTATTTCATTTCGTTGGTGGTATATTATTGTAATTTCTTGTGCTTTTTAAAGTCTATATTATGTTTTATTCTATTTTCAACGAGTGTAGTTTCAATGTAATATATTTACCTGTAGACGTAATTGTTGAAGTACTTGCGTCACTCATACCATGTGTTGATATCATTTCAGTAGAAATGTTTGGTACTGTTGAAAATATAAAGGTAACGTAAAAAGGTATCGATTATGTATTAATATTTTGTTAATCTTATTTTATTTTGTTTTTTTTTCATTTCACTTCTTTTTTTTTAGCCTACTTGGATTTATTTTCTTTTCTTTTTTTTACTTTACTTTATATCTTTATTTTCTTTAATCTACCTGTTTTTTTTCTTTTACTTTACATTGCCTTACTTTATTGTATTATTTTATTCCATTTCACCTCGTTTATGTGTTTTTATTTCTTCATTTAAATTTATTTAAGTTTGTGAATTATTTTATTTTCGGTTATTTTGTTCTTCTTTCAATGAGTATGATTTCAAAGTATATATTTACCTGTGGGCATAGTTAAAATACTTGTGACTATCCTACCCTGTGTTGATATGATGTTAGTAGAAATGTGTGGTTCTGTTGAAAATATAAAGATAAGGTGGTACAGGTTATGCATTTACCTTATTTGTTTGCTTAATCTTATTTTATTTTATTTCATTTTATTTTATTTTGCTTCTTTTGCTTGATTGTACTTTATTCTATTTTCTTCTATTTTATCTTATTTACTTTCATTTCAGATTATCTCAATTTATTGTGAAATAATATCTTTGCTTTGGTGATCTAGAAGTAATGTATTAACCTGTGGACAAAGTTGAAATGTTAGTAATTCTCATGCCCAGTGTTGACCTTATTTCACTAGAAATTTGATTTTTTTTATTGGTTTAAAGTACAAAGAAACTGTGAAAACGTCCAGGTAATGCCTTTAACTTTATTCGATTAGTTTAATTTATTTCATTCTGATTTATTGACTTTATTTTCTTTGGGCCGTTTGATCATGTTGATTTATCTTCTTCTCTTTTATAGTATAGGTTTTTTTTCTATAATTATAATTTCAAATGCATGTAGGGGTATTTACCTGTGAACATAGTTAAAATACCTGCGTCATTCATAGTCTGTGTTGACATTAATTCAGTAGAAATTTGTGGTACTGTTCAAAAATATAAAGAAGCCATAAAGAGGTACCGGTTATGTGTTATTATTCATAAGTTTGGATTATTTCGTGTTATTTATTTTATTATGGTTAGATCAGTTTGGTTGGTTTAACTTATTTTATTTCACTTGATTTGATCTGATGTAGTTTCATATTCGTCGCTTTTATGTCATTTTATTTTAGTTTTTTTTTCTTTTATTTCGTTTTAATTATATCACACTTAACCTGGCATATTGTTAAATTGATTGTTTTGATATGTTTGGAAATTAAAAGAAAAAGAAATGCCATGACATGACATGTTATTATTTTTTTTTTACTTTACTTTATGCTCATTTCTTTGTATATATCATTCCGCATTTTATTTATCTTGCTTTGTTACTTAAGATTTTGAGTGAGGTTATGGAATGGTGGAGGTCGTAAAGCATTGGTTGATAAATCTAAGATATTTGATTGCAAAAGTCTTGTCTAGGTTAATTGCAAATAAGATGACAGCAAAACATGTAAAACGAATATTAATAGATATATGGTCAAATTGTCTAGTTATAGGTGTCATATTTTTTCAATCAACATCATAGCAATATACTGGTGGTGTTTACCTGTATTACTTGGAATTCTTGTGCTAACCCTTTCCCGTGTTGATGTATTTTCATTTGGAGCTGATGGTAATGAAATGAAATGAAACTGGTCTGTATTACTTTGAAAAGATTCGCAATACTATCTAGACTTTTGATTTCTTTGTGATTCGATTATGTTGTTTCACTGAGAGATGGGTGTTTTTTTTTTCGAGATTAAAGGAATAAATACTTTTCGTAAAGGAGAGAAAGCGTTTAAGGTAAGTGAAAAAAAACAGGTCGGAGTGTATTAAGGCGACAGCAAAATAATTAATAGTGTTGCTGCGTCTGCAGTTCAGATAGCAATATCAGATATTGCACGATGTTTCAATCAAAACAAAGTTATCTCCTACATAATCAGGATAATGATCATTAATCAAGCAGGTCGCATTATTGGTTCTCTTTCTCACGCGTTTCATTTATTTTCCGTCAAATAATTGTAGTAGTTCATTTATTACAACTTACATGTACCTGATGTAGCTG
>JZLH01S0033945.1:0-10895 GCA_001188425.1 Eucidaris tribuloides
CCAGAGATCCGACCAAAGATGGGAAGACGTTTTGCACGGTAAATGATATCATGATATGGCTGATGTCTCATGATACTTTGGCTCTGCCATATAACTGTAGCAGTGGTCGCGACAATATGACAATCAGCAAGACTAGGTACCACGTTTAAGTATTGCCTAACATTTTCCACAGTTTAAAAAATCTGAGCTAGCATGATTCCCCATCATAACGCATTGTCTTTGACAAGGTCTAACAATGACGCCTCTGATAAATGTATTTCAAAATGATTATTAGTGCTTTACAAAGTGAAATCGTAAGTTGATCGGCATTCACCCGTGCCGCTAGTTTTCCACATAGAGCTTAGGTTGTGCACCTCCAGGCTATTTAAGCCGAGGCCTGACAGAAGTATATTAATTATGTATTCCCTGCATAACTGCCATGCAGTGTAACTCTCGGCAACAACTCTTTGTATTCTAGGTGTTTAATTTGTCCATATTGAACACGTACCTATTATGGTGAGATATCACAAGTTTGTCAATCTTTTAAATGCCAAGCTCCACAACTGTTAAGCGCTTATCAATCTTTAAAACTCTTTTGCAAGACGCCGACTCAATTGCCAGGCAAAACCTAGATGTGATATGTAAATGCACTTAATATTCTATGAATGAATCCAGAGCAGCTTTGCAAAAGGAATCACCAATAGCTGTAATGAAATTTCAGGCTATACCACAGCCCACACAATTATCTTGTCTTTAACTCTTTAAGTCAAATGGCAAGATACCAAATGTGGCTCTGTGTTAACTGTATGGTATTAAGAATCTCCCACAAGGCAACAGTAAAAAATAGTATTAAGCACATGTTAAATTTAAAGAGAACAATAATTATCAATGATTGCTTGCTCATTTACAGTTGTGACCCAGTGCAGATAAGAGCAGTGCAAACAATTAAAACATTGTTCACAAGTAAATAACACACACGTGGAAACCATGCTTGAAACCAATTGTAGCATGTATGGCAATACAACAAGTTTTACATATTGACGTTTTCCTGCAATATACACAAGTAATAGGCCAATTCATTAGCAGCCAAGACAACACTGTTGCAAGTGTGACATAGAATAGTGTCATGGAGGATCAAATAATTGTAAGAAAATCAGTTGATCAAATCCAGAAATACATATAAAGGCAGTATAAAGCGATGTGTAAAATCAAGTCAATCGCACCAATAATCGAGCGAAGGGTTAAAGGTGTAGAAGCCAGTGAATTTACGTACTATATTTAGACAGTTGTGAAATAGCTCAGAATACAACCCAGATCCAGTTCTGAGTGGCATTGGATTCTATCACTGTATGAAATGCATCAGTGTACCATCAAGTTGCGTTTTAGGATAAGCCACCTACCAAAGCAATTAACCTTGTCAGCTCCAAAAGATTCACGTAATGCCCATAGACTTACTACATGGAGCAATCTGCTTCTGCAGCCACCGGTAAGTAAGATAAGCCATTCGTTGGACTCGATTACCTCTAAAGACGACCTGTTTACACAGTGCGCGAAAGCCGGCCTCGGGCGGCCGAGGCCGCGGCCCTTCTCGCTACTGTAAACGCACGAAAATCCGAAATGCGTACCAAACTATCGGGCCGGCCCGAGACTACCTCGCAGGAGTAGTCTCCGGCCGCCCCAGGCGCGGCCTGCTTGTCACTGTAAAGCAGCGATTCCCCCAAATCGGGGGCCAAAACCACTCCAACCGAGTGATCAACTGTGCATCGCGTCTGGTGTGTATATAAGGTAACGTTGTTTTGGAGCAACAATTGATAACCTGTCTGTTACAAAACGTTTTGTATCAATTAATTCAATCAGACTCAGTCACTTCTAGTACTCCCTAATATCTACTATCTACTATCTGTCATCTATCCTATTTTTTCTACGTCTTATCTAACTTCTTTCCATCTATCTTTCTATCTTTTTCTATCTCTCTTTCTTCTATCTTTTTATTTATCTTTCCTTCTCTGCTGCTTTCTTTCTAGTCTTCTTCCATCCTAATCTTTCTACTCTATCCTTCAATCCTTCTTATCATCTATCTTTCTTTCTATCTTTTTTGGCTATCTTATCTTTACCTTTCTATCAGTCTCTTTTTTACTTTTCTGTCTTGTTGTATCCATTCTTCCGCTCTATCTCTCATCCTCTACCTCTTGCCTACCTTTCTTTTTATGCATGCCCTCTATCTACCCATCTTTATGCTTCATATCTTTCTTTCCCATCTATACTTCGAGTGCTCTATCTCTCTATCGTTCTATCTTTTATATAATCACATTCTTTCTTCTGCTTCTATCTATCCTATCTTCTTCCATCTATCTTCTACTCTTTTTTGCTATCTTTCTTTCGAGTCTTTTATCTATCTTCCTTTCTATCTACCTAATCTTTTTATCCATCGCGCTCATCCGTCATCTTTTTTATTTATCTTCCTTCTTCTGCTTTCTTCTATCTTCTTTCGCATCCTATCATTCTTGTTCTATCTTTTTTGCTAACTATCTCTTTCTTTCCTCTTCTTTGCTAAGCTTTTTATCTATCCTTTAACCTATCTTTCGTCTTTTTTTCTATTCTTTCTCTCTTTCTATCTTTCTCAATCTTTCTTCCATTCTATGCTTTCTTTCTATCTTTTGCTATCATCCTTTCTATCCCTCTTCAATCATTTTAGATCTACCTTCTAACTATACCTTCTATACTATTTCCCTTTCTCATTTTACCTATCTTTCATTGTGTGTGTGTTGTTGCGTGTGTGTGCTGTAGTGTTGTGTGTGTCGTGTGTGTGTGTGTATGTGTGGTGTGGGTGCCGTGTTGCGTGATGGTGGTGTTTGTTGTGTTGTGGTGTTTTGTGTACGTCTGATGTGGTGTGTGTGTGTGTGTCGTGGTGTGTCGTGTTAGTGTGTGTGTGTTGTGTCGGTGTTTGCCAGTTCGCATCCCTGATGATAGACATATCAAGCGATCGACGAAACTTTACTGGGCTCCGCCCACGCTGCACGTAATACCGCTTGTTAATGCCTCTCATTGTTTTTTCGCTGACAAAGATTCGAGTCGAGTACGGCAATTTAGAAACCCAGGCCTCGGCCGCCCGAGGCGCCCTTCACTGTACCAACGGGTCTAAATCCTCGCACGCATGAACAATGCTATTCTCGTGATCAAAAATGCTATTAGGAGCCTTATTAAACCCATTTAGCAGCGCTGAACCGCACCGAAAACTGCCGCCTCCTTATCTATTTTCTCGCATAAACCGCCGACACCCAGCCCTTTCGCATAAAATACAGCTTTAGAATTCCATGTACACCGCCTTAGTTCACTGAACCGCCCACTGAACGCCGCGTCCTTATTACTCCAAACCACCCGAAACCTGCCCTAGCCTTATATACCTTTACCGCCTAAACCACGCCCGAACCGTCCGAAACCGCCCGTAGCCGTAAAATGCGCTCTAGTAACATTGACGCCGCATCTTTTGTGCAACCGATTGAGGGCAATATGCTGTACCTTCCAGGGAAACCATAAGCGCATTTTCTTCTACAGAGTCTTCATTGCTAAAGTACACAGATCAATTTGGACCTAGATAATTGAACATAGAGCCTGAAACATTATTTCAGTGGAAAGTTATTTTGGCGTTGCTGCTGCCGTTAGCTGGAGGTAAAGAATGAAACATATTTTAAATTTAAATTTAATATGATTATTAATTATTATTATTATTATTATATTATTATTATCATATTATTATTATTTATTCGCATGCATTCAATATATACAGATCAAAAATAAAGAATTGTTAAATTAAAGACACATTGCAATATACAACATCTAATATCGGATGCACCAGGCATGCCCGCCAGGTGTTGAAAAAGTTAACTCTAATAACTGTGTCCAGCAGCCTGTCGCTCCCCTGGAAATGGCACGGCAACTAACCTCACTAAATGAACACGCAGCGATAAGTCTGGTTCGATCCTAACACGTCAAACAGTAAAAGGTCAACAGCTTCCCTCCCAATGCAAATTTATTACTGCATCGAGCATCATTGTTACAAAGAGGCTTGCACAACACTTTACAAACCAAGTTTCAATATAGGCACAGTTAACTCTATTCAAATAAAGTGCATTAAGTAATATTTGATAAAATAATTAAACACTATTTACACCTCCCTCCTTTTCTTCCATTCATGTTTTTAGCAGCTTTCTCAGACTTGAAAAATTCTTTGAAATACGTCAAAGATTTTTTTCCTGCAGTCTACATGGGTATGACATATGCAATTGACTGCCAAATTCTCTTTTTGTATTTAATGTGGTGAAGATCGATGTCCAACGCGACAATATCACAGTAAAACTGGATTTGAAACATATTTTTAACCTTCCTCAAATTCATCACACCCAACACAGGAAAACTATATCAACACAGAAAAGTCTCGACTACGGGCGCATCAATGGGTATGCCTCCGCCCACTATAACATAGTAGCCACAAAAACTGCTGATAGTATAAATTGTAGACTTTCAAGTACCAAGAACTGTAAAATGAACTGGGAGACAGATTTACTCGACCAAATGACCTCGAAACAGATCAATACTAAATATAACTTTCAGAACACAGTCACGCTCAACCTTTGACCTAATTCACCTGCATGAAATTAATTTGTCGTTTTTTTTTTTTTTTACGCTGTAGCTATACAGCCTTTGACCTTTGACCACTATGGAATTCGACCAAAATAGTTTTCTTTTGTTCTTACGGCTAACCACCCAAATATATCAACAGTGAGCACTCCTAATTGATTTATAGGACTAAAATGGCGATTTTGGAGCAAATTCATTAGACCTTTGACCTTGACGCTAAGATGTAGCCCCCTATGATCATTCTAACACCAAACTATTGGCCTTTAGCTTTAGCACGACATGCCAATACAGCAAAAGTGAGCAGCTCCAATTGATTATAGGCCAAAAATGATTTTTTGGGACATAAGTTTATTGATCCTCTTGACCCCTTGACCATAATCATGCTGACCCCTGTGACTCTACCAAAATTTGTCTTTGTTTCTTACCTAACCCAAGCAAATATAATCAACAAGCGAGCACATCCTAACTGAGTTTATATGCAGAAAATACAGATTTGCGGACAAAGTGCATTGACCTTGACCCTATTGAACTCCACCAAAATATTTGTTTTATTTTCTTAACCTAACAGTCACCAAATTTACAACCAGCGGCACTCCTAAATGAGGCTATAGACAGAAATTATACATTTTGGGAAGCAAAGAGGCATTGACCCTTACTGACCCCTATGACTCTTCCACCAAATATTTGTCTTATTATTTCTTAAACCTAACCACCAAATATATCATACAGTGAGGGCACCCTAACTGGAGTTAAGGCAGAAAATTACATTTGTGACAAGTTCATATGACCATCTTGACGCCTTGACCTTGACATTGACCCCTGTGACTGCTATCATAAGATTTGTCTTTTGTTTTTTAACGCTAACCACACCAAAGTCATACAAAAAGTGCACACTCCTACACTGGAGTTATAGGTAGAAAATGGCATTTGACAAAGTCATTGACCTTATGACCCTGTGACTCGACCAAAATATATTTGTCTTTTGTTCTACCTAACCACAACATTATATAAGCAGTGGACACTACTTAACTGACTACATCAGGCAGAAAAATGGCATATGAGGCAAAGTTCATTGCACCTTTGACTTTGACCCTACGGATTTGTCCAAAAGATCTAATCAATTCATCCTGCATTAGTGGTCCATCCTTGAACCCCCCCCCACCCCAGTACATTAAAAATCCCCGACCGTTCTTAAGAAACTGTTAACCAAGAAAGTGCGAAACGTGTACGGATCCTAGACAGACCAACGCCCAACCACAAATGCCTTCCGCTCCTTAAGGCGAGGCAATAAAAATGGTAATTGATGAAACTATAAAACTACTACGATTAGTTGAAAATCAACAGGAAACTGAACCGTAAAAGATTAGCAACCAATAATTGGCCAATGCAAATAAATATAACATTAATTCAAATCCATTGAAAATGCATTAGATTGGGACTGCATAACCTAACTGTAAAATAACAACCCCTTCATTCAATAATAATTTTCTAAACGCATGAATATCTTGAAAAAATCATGTGTGCAATTAATATTATAACAGTATTTATATTACAGTGAAACTAAGTAATCATTAAAATGTGTGGAAATACCAGTGAATTAAAATGTATATAAGTGGAAATTGCAAATAACTTACTGAACTTAAAGAAGTATCTAATTAGAATGTATGTCACTAGTGTCGCCACATTAATTATCTCAATATGTTGGAACATTTCTCGACATCAAATTGAAAGCATACTTTTTTGCGTTTGTATGACCGCCAACTATAAATGTGGCTTGACTTTTTAAACTATAAACACGATAGAATCAAGGACTGCATACAGTAAACATGTAATACTAAGTGGACATTAAACTTCTTAAAAATGTAATTTGTAATAATGGATGATCAATCCTGTACCGTGGTGATGTTTCTCTTTTCAGATCATATGCAGTACATAAATATTCGCTGATTAATGTGATCATGTCAAAAGAAGTGACCGTCACCTATTGCAAAAAGTTTGAATTATGTTTTTGCACATCTACAGATACCATTCTTATCTATGATTAAGTTTAAAGAATTTAGATTATCTGCGGTTATGTGGTGACAGGTCACAAAAGAATTCTTCGTTGTTGTTTCTTTATTTATTAAACATTGAACTAAAGACAAAGATTCAATGGAAGTAATCGTTTGAAAGCCAACAAATAAATATTTCCAAATGAATAATGAGCAACAACATGACACATCTGACACAAGTAGACTTACTCCATCTACAAACAAGTTCACATTGGAGAATCACCTACAACAGCTCCTTCCTCATCAGCACATCATCATCATCAATCCATCATACATCACCTTTAAAATCCTTACCTACAAATACCAAAATGGAATGTGAACGAACCCCCAGCAATTTGATAAGAGATGCTGCATCCATCATTCAAAAAGCATTTAAAGGCAGAAGAGCCCAGCACAGCATAATAAGAAAACAATTTGAGTTCTGCACACCAATCAGATCACAATGCACACCGTGTGGAACTGACCATGTGTGACCGATGCATGCCAAACAGGAGCGTGTTATCGCGCCGTGTAAATGTATGCACTGTTTGATCGATAAGCTCTGCCTCCCCTATAGCTGTTTCTGGCAAGTTTTATGTCCCGTGGGACAAAACGGCAAAACATTTACACAAACAACAAATTAATACTTTATAGGCCTTGCTGAGTGGAGTATCAAATCAGTACCTCTATTAGGAACTGTCGTTTTTCACGCATGTCACCATAATTTCACAACAATATCCACACCTTTTTATTTCTTAACTGATACTGTTAGTTTCTTAAGACTTATGTTCAAAAACAGCTTCAACACGAAAAACACTGGGAGAAGCACGTCCATTAAAAAAAGATCTAAACAATAAATTACCTATGATCTGCAGAATACCCTAAAAAGTATCAAATCCGAAAACATACCCTATTTAAACGTTAAAAAGCCTTCTGTGAATACCCTAAACAAAGCATTCAAGGTCCTGAAAAGAACCCTTTGGTAATAAACTTCTGTGAAAAAGACACCGACCTTTTCCCTGATTTGGTGATGTTGATACCTTCTTCACCTGTACGCGCGTACATTTGCCACGCGTAAAACAACCCTTCTACAACGTTTTTTACAGACAGACGCGCATGGTTACACTTTATAATACAGTGGCGCCCGCGTGGACGAAAAGGGTTAATACTCTCTCACACTCAAAACTGCCGTTGAATTGAAGCCGAACCCATCATCAATAAAGATGCTGCCTCTTTAAACCACATTCAGACTTAAGTTCCAACCAACTCAACCCGTAGACATTCAGAGACAAAGCAATACTAGCGTGATGATCACCAGTAACTGGTCATGTGGCTTCCAACATTCAAGTCCCGTGGGGTATCAGCTGAAATGTACAACCCAGAGATCCAGCCTAATTATATTCGAGACATGATGCTACTAATCTGCTCACGCCAGCGCTATTCGATCATTTTAGCACTAGCAGATTGAGTTAAAACATGCTCATCTAGCTCTTTATATAAACCATAAGACTCTCATTGTTTTAATCTGGAAAAATGATTTGTCCCGCTAATGAACCCTGCAGAAGGAGTTGAAAAATAAATGTCTAATCTCAATTATTGCATGAAAAATCAGGGAGTGTAAAGAGAGACTCCCTGATAAAATGCCAGTCTTTACTGGATACATCAATGTATACTTTCTGAGTGAAGCGCAAGCATCTAGCTTCTAAAAACCATAAAGATCCATATTTTAATGGGAGACAATGAATTTGTGCCCTCGCGGAACTTGTAGACGGAGTGGATAATGAATGTGCTAATTCATTTATTACATTAATTAAATCCATTATTGGCTGATACAGCCGCGTAAACTCGATCACCATAGATTTCGTCAGAATTGTTTTCCTCTTCTTTATCCGGTTTCTTTTCTGGTCCATATTTGGTACGTGACTGTGATATCTCAAGAACAAAGAAGGCAATAGTCTTGTAACTTCGCATAGTTTTGTCACATGCCAATACCTCAGCAAAGGTAATCCTGTCAATAATATCAATAAACATCTGTGACGTCATTTATGACGTAATAAGCCAAAAGTTAGAGTTAACCTATATTTGCAATATCTCAAGCCTTCCGTCGAATACAACAACCAAACTTAGCAGGGGTCAAGTTAAGGTCACGACGCATTATTTGAACCATACCTCGTGCGCGTGCGCATCAAGACGGGCGCATAAAATGCAAAAATGCTCCGAATCAAGTCTTATTGACAGCACTACACAGTTCAGGTCATTTGGAACATTTTGGTATGCACGCGTTTTTTCACGCGCACCCCTTTTCCGACCGAATACTATTGTTTTTTTCGATGGTTTTGGATGTCTGACTGTATTCTACATCAATGAGAATCCTTTCCCGACAAATCAGACCCAAAATATCACTTACAAGTCCAAAAAAACTTAAATGCGCGCGCATGTGCGGGGAGTGAATAACGGGCATTTTTAAATCACTCATAACTCTCTAGAATTAACGGTGCATCCTACTTTTTATTGCTTATTCTGATAGCCTATGATGCATAAATAATATGTCAGGCATCTTTTTGCAAGCCAAATTGTTGTAACGTCATCTATGACGTCACAAAGAAAAATCATATTTCTTGCATATCTCATGACCGGAGTCGAGTAATATAACCAAACTTGGTACACAGTAACTTCGGGCCAAAGGTCATCAGTGGTGCTTATCATATGCGTGCGGGAGTCACGATGAACGCTTACGTATGCATTTAATTTTATTTCTTAAATCAGTCATAATCTCTAGGAGTATCAAAGACCCATACTTTTTATTGCTTTTTCTGATAGCCTACAATGCAAAAATATAATTTCAGGTATTACGTTGCATGCTAAATTCTTCTGACGTCACAAAGAAAAAATGTGTTTCGTTCATATCCCATGACTGGAGTCGAGTAACATAACCAAACTCAGTACACAGTAACTTCAGATCAAAGGTCATCACTGGTGCAAATCATAAGCGCGTGCATGTCGCAACGAACGCGTACGCGCAGGTCAAATTTTGAATTGATGTTTGATGGAGAACGTAAGGTTACGAGGGACATTTTTCAGCAAGCAGTGATACTTGATTGTTTGTCAAATTTCCCTTAGATTTAATGATTGGAGCGTTTACGCGGATCACCGATTTGTCTTAGTGACAAATTAAAGTCTAGTTTATTTATTTTTTGTTGGTGTTTGCAATACTCAAATTTGTTGCTTTGTGTGAAGCCTACCATCATGCATTTCCATTGGAACAGCAGCTACTTGCCGTACGTTAACAATGAACTTGATCCATACACTGGTTAGAAATCATTCAAATGTGGAGTCCCCTTAGGACCTCTTTCGAGAGTTGAGGTCAAGAAAACACTTTAGAATGTTGGCAATCTTTTTTTTCTATGAATGTGAGCGTATTCTGCGGAGCATTCAAGAATTCTCGATCTAACATGACAACATCGGTGCAATGGGAGTATCGAGAGACATATGCATTCGTAATATTTGTTGAAATTGTTTACACTTCATGCGAAGTCTTTCACATTATTTTTCTTTCATCTGGCTTAATAAATGGTATCATAGTAAATGAACGTGGCGCAACGGTGTTGACCATAGTGAATAAAGATATAACCTTCACTTAAACTATCCGTTTAATCATGTCACTTAAACCACTGGGTCTAAATAATTAATCACTTCACTCTTCTTTACTAATCATCATTGCCATGAGCCACCAAATGAGAAGACAGAAATAACACTTGTCCATGGCAAATAAATTTTGCTCCTGGGCAACTCAAATTACCCAAAGGTGCAGGTAAAACATTTTGAACTCTAAAATCAAGAGAGTATTAAAGACTTGTGTTTTTCAATTCTGAGCAAGTGAAATTGCCCGAATGGGCAAATAAAAATGTTCAACTCTAAAATCAAGAGAGTATCAAACTGAAAGATTTGTGTTTTTCAATTTAGTGTCAATTTTGTGTAAATTCCAATTGAATAGAATTTGTAAAATACTTTCAACAAGGTACTACACCTGCAATGTAACCTAATTAGCAAGCAATTTGTTCCCTTGGGCAAGTAAAAAAACATTTTTGTCCGCTCAGGCAACCATCCAAAAGGTTAGGTGTGGAGCCCCGGCTAAAACTGTTTTTGTCCTGTGAAAGTGTTAACAGAATTCTTTATTCACACTTCAGTTTGCTGACTCTCAGAGAAATGTCCCTGGGGCCACATAAACCAAAAACATTAATCACATGG
>JZLH01S0033948.1:19939-36368 GCA_001188425.1 Eucidaris tribuloides
TTATAGTTCATTGTTTTTTTTTAATATGTATTTCTTTGTTTTTCGACATTTTGATTTTCCTTTTTTTTTAGGAAATTTCTCAGTGACACTTTTGCGATCATAAATGGCATAAAATTAATTAATCCTAATCAGTAAAAGCAAAATAATTTTACATTTATAAATTTTGGCTGAAAACACAATTGAAATTGTGTATGAAATCATGTTTTTGAGCAATTTTTGGTCCAACATGCACGTATAAAATTATGCGTAATTTCGGAACAGCATGCCCGGGTGTCACAAATTTGCGCCACATTTGAAAGAAAATACATGTAGTCACGAAAGGGAGAGCTTTTCACGATGCAAACACATCACGCTAAACATCGAGGGGGGCCTTTCAGGCCCCTCTACCCCCCCCCTCCCGACCCCCCCCAGTTCAGTAAGGGTTAAATCCTGTTTAGGTGCTCCAATTTTCATGTCTTCCAAACATCATTTAAAGGACAATTCCAGTTTGATAACAAAATATTTTGAATAACCTCCAGCATCCGTCGGTGCAGAGGAATTAAAACTGTTGGTCTGAACATATTGAGTACAAAGATAAGTAAAATGTTTCTTCGGAGAAAATAAACATTTTGTGTACAAAATAAATAGATTGCTTATATAGTGTAGCCTATTTGGAATGACTGTAAGAATTTTTAAAACTTAACATCCTTTCTGTATTTTCCCATTTTTTTCTCGTACTTTCCCTGATTGTTTTCCGATTTTGCGACTTCATTGCAAAGCAACTTGCTATCACCCTGGAATTCCCTTTCAAAGTATCAAGAGTTTTCCACTTCGGGAAGTAAAAATAAAACATGGAAATACTATTAGCTCAGCACCATTGGTATCGGTCATGTGTTTACAGTCCCCCCCCCCCATCGCATTTTTGATCAAATTGTTCCTGATGGCCCACTAGACCCTTTACATGAAATGTTTAGGTAATATAATACACCATGTATTGCTAGCTCCAAAATATATCTTATTAAAATACTCCCTCATCTTTTACATTTATTTCATTCACTGTTAGTACTCAATATATTTGTAGCATCTGCCTATAGATATATTGATATATTTGATATAATATATATTGATTTTTTCTGGAAAACTATATGCTTACATTGTCTATCTAGGAACTCACGATGAACATAAGCCTAATTTCTACTGCAAATTTTCATAAGTATCTAGAAATTTTGGACATGTGTACCGAACAGACTTGTTTGGTCCAGGCTCTTTTGAATTTGATACACATAATCAGTAGTAATGGAATGTTGGCATGTAAACCACAAAAAAAAAAATGTTTTTATAAATTTATATTCTCTTGTAGCTTTAGAAAATGGAAAGCTATTGCAATACAGCAACCTTGCTGAAGAAATGTCCATTCAACCACATTTTCCTCTTTGAACTACTTCATTGTAAATGCACTCGTACATTCAAATACATATTAACATGTTGACATGTTGAAAAAAAATAAAAATCTGGGACTGGAGGAGTAGGCCTGCCATCCCTAAGACTCCTGTTACACAGCCAAACATGACCGGCCCAAGGTCGGCTCCAGGGCCGGACTACTCACTGTGTAGACGCACAAAGTAGACAGGGGCTGACCAAGTTTCAGTCCACATCAGGAGATGGTCCGAGGCCGGTCTGAGGTTGGCCCCAGGGCCAGACCACTCACTGTGTAGCTGGTAAGACCGCACAAAGTAGACAGGGGCTGACCAAGTTTCAATCCACATCAGGAGATGGTCCAAGGCCGGTGTGAGGCCGGCCCGGGGCTGGCCACAATGGGTATTCCTGGGTCATACCCAGCTGAATCTGTAGCAGGGTCACTGCCAACCAAGTGCTTCACATTATTTTTTTTCAACTGCATATTACTTTCTTTCAGAAAGACTTTGGGTGGGCAATACACACGTAATAAAATTTCAGATGCACTGTGGGCAGCAGATATTGGAATGATACCACATCTGTGATGATTTATCATTAATATCCATTTCATCTCACTCTACCAGTATACTCTTACAATCTTACAATCAGAATAATAGTACGATGTAATAGATGCACACAGTCCCAGTGCATCATTTACAGGACCCCCACCTCCCCCTCTAAACATCATCCTATTTCAAAACATTTGATAGCATTATTCAATACATCCGAAAGACATAAATATCCAAATAAGTGCAGAGCTGATTCCCCAGCCTAACAACCCCACCAAAACCCCTACCCCCATGGGGTGAGCACCCACCAACTAGCATCATTCAACAGTCTATATAGTAAACCTTCCCTGCATGTAAATGCATAATGTGTCAAACAGTTTGTAACAGTGATTTAAATCTTGGAATCCCAGACTAGCACATAAATATCTTTTACTGAAAACATTGTAAACAGTAGGACTACTCCCCCCGGGGACGACTCCCACCTCACAGCTCCCCTGAAGGACAACTCTCCCAGAGGAAGGGTACCCCAGTGGACAACTCCCCAGAGGACAACTCCCCCAAGGACAAATGCCCCACAAAGGACAACTCCCCCAGAGGATGGCTCCTCAGGAGGTCAACTCCCCGGAGGACAACTCCCCCAGATGAGTTTTACTATGCTTCCAATTTTAAACATCTGAATTGTCCTTGAGGGAGTTATCTCCTTGGGGGGGGGGGGTTGTTCATCAGAGGAGTTGTCCTCTGGGGGTAGTGGTCTTCTGGGGGAGTTGTCATTGGGGGAGTCTTCTTTGGGGGGATTTGCTCTCAGAGGGAGTTGTCATTGGGAGAGTTGTCCTTGGGGGCTTGTCCTTGGGGGAGTTGTCCTTGGTGGAGTTGTCCTTGGGGGAGTTGTCCTTGGGGGAGTTGCTCCTACTGCGGGAGTTGTCCTTGGGGAGTTGCTCTCTGAGGGAGTTGTCATTGGGGGAGTTGTCCTTGGGGGGTTGTCCTTGGGGGGGTGTCCTTGGGGGAGTTATCCTTGGGAGGAGTTGTCCTTGGGGGGACTTGTCCTTGGGGGGAGTTGTCCTCGGAGGACAGTTGTCCTGATACGCAATGGTCTGAGAGCACCTTATGTGTAGCATCCTGGCTCCTGAATCACTTTCCCAGTGGCTTGCCTTGTCTGTAGAAAACAAAAGGGCATAAAACAGCAGCAGCATTAGACCTAGAAGAAGTCATTTTATGACCATGTGTGTAGTTGTGTGTGTATGTGGTCATAATAACAAATTGAAAGAAATGTATTTTAAAGATTAGTGATATGATTGGGAACACTTGAAAATGCCTCAAGAACCAAATGAGTTGGAATATATAGGCTACTAACTATACACTAGCTGGAGTGGATCTCCAAGCGGGAAGGATTTGCCTCTAATTTGTTTACTTAAGGAGAATCAAGCATGAACATAATAGTATTTTAATTCTATCGGGGCACGATAAAAATAGGACCCATATAGAGAAGTCAGCAGGTTTGGCTACCATGAGGGATATTGCCATTAGTAATTTTAGAATGAGTCAACGTTTGACTACAAGATTTTCACAGGAGAATCCTTGCATAGTTTACTTGATTCTAGAGTAGTTTCAGCCCAAGTTGAGGACTACCCCCAATCATGTCATTTACCTTTAATCATAAATATTTGTTGGCAAGAGTTATGAAAAAATAATTTTGATTTAAAATATATTTGGCAAAGAGTCATGAACAAATGTGTTCATTTGCCAATTTGAAGTAAAGTTGTTTTTTAAATTAAATTCCTTTAATTTTGATGGATTCAATGTTTTCATAAATACATAAATGAATAGATAAGTGAAGACAGGAGGAAAGAAAGACAGACAGAAAGAAAGACGCACAAAAAAAGGAAGCAAACATGGAAGAAATGAAATTAGAAAGAAACATAGAACGACAGACACGAATAGAAAATGGAAAAATAAAGGGAGAAAGAAATGAGAGGGAAAATACACAAAGAAAAGAAGAAAAACAAAGATAAAAAAGGAAGGGAGAAAGGAGAGAAGAAAGAAAGAAAGAAAGCAACAACAAAAAAGAAAGACAAAAAGAAAACTTGCACAGGGTTCAAGAGAAGAATAATTTGAAATTTGAGATGGCTTACTTGGCATTAGTTGCTAGAATGAGGTTCTGTACGGCCATTATTGTTGAGGCTTCGTTTTGAGCTGTGATAACGGATCGGTCCACAACCACATGTATTGCACCGGGTTCACTGGCTGATGAAAGGAAAATGACACAAAACAGACTCCAGTGAATCATCATCATCAATATCATCACCATCACCATGCATCATCATCACCAACACCACCATCATCATCGTTATCGTTCATCATTATTATCATCATCACCATCAACATCAGCATTATATTCATCACCATCACCACAACCATCATCATCATCGTCATTAACATCATCATCAATATCATCACCATCACCATGCATCAACATCACCACCACCATCATCATCGTTATCGTTCATCATTATTATCATCATCACCATCAACATCAGCATTATATTCATCACCATCACCACAACCATCTCGTCATCATCATCATCATCATCCAGTCTTGCAACGCCATGGAATTAGGTCTCTATGCACTTGGATATTATCAGGTATGCAAAAATAATGTACCAAGACAATCTAGGTTTTCTGCAGGGCTGACCCAAGTTGTCTGCGTTATATAAATGTCAAATTCCACTTTCTCCTGCTTTAAACATGTCAAATTCTGCTTTCTAAATTTCTCCATTCTAAACACAACAAAAAAAGTAACTACCCCCTTTTTCAACATACATGTACTATAACTTTTGAAAGAAATGGTTTTGATCAAAATAATTTGGCAGGGGTGTTTCTACACTAATTGACTAACTTTTGTGTGAAAATGTGATCAATCTATCGGGTCATGCTTGAGTAAGCACACATTGGAGGCAAAAATGTCACTTTTCAAAAGTCACAAGGGTAATTTTGGTTGATTTGTGATGCAGGATTTTGACAAATTCTGTTTTTGGTGAATGATTGAGCACTATTTATGTTAATCATTTATTGTGTGACCCCCTTATACTTCCCCCGGACCTTTATGCATATTTCACGCTTCAGTGAGCTCAATTTGAAAATTTCTATCCTTCCTCAATTTTGGAATTGTAAAATCCATTAAGTTTATTGAAAAAATTGAAATCCGATATTTTTCAGCAAAATGTATCTTTACATGTTATACGAACATAAGAGTTCGTAACCAAGTCATGGTTGAGTGAGCACACTTTATGAATAAAGCAAAAAATTTAATTATTTACTATTATGTTGGGATGTGAGGTGACTCATGTGACTTTTGAAAAGTGGCATTTTCACCTGTAATGCATGCTCACTCATGCATGGCTTGGCGGATCACTTACATTTTCACCCAGAAGTTAGTCAATAAGTGTGGAAATTATCTTGCCAAATTGTTTTGCTAAAACTCATTTCGTTAAAAAGTTATGATAGTTTGAAAAAGGGGGTAGTTACTTTTTTTGTTGTGTGTACATTGTACTAAATGTTTACACAATCCCTTTTTTTAACTTTCAATGCATGGCAATGGAAAAAAATGATTGCTTACCTAACTTCAGTCACCCAATTAATTTCACAGCATCTGAGTGATTCCTAGATTTATTTCACATACTGTACGGGTAATCATCATTTTGAAACTGATTATTTCACACTTGTTATAATTAGGAAGATTACCAAATTTATTGTTTAGGGACCTTTTTCTCCTAATTTTTTACAGCTGTTTTCAAAACTGAGTTTTCTGCTTTCTCCTCCCAACTTCTGTAATTTCTGCAGTGAACTTTGGGATGCAGGTATATCAAGCCAGTCAAACAATTTATGGCATTCTCACCAAGTATGCATTTATACTCCTTTGTGGAGAGAGGGTAATGTAAAACTGAAGGGCACAAATGCTGCAACAGGATAGAACTGGGTATCTGGTTACAGGAATGTCACAGCCTCACCCGCTAAACCAGATAAAACAGAAAACTCGGAGGAGGAGGTGGGCAGGGACGTTGCTAGAACTTTTTCAATGGGGGGGGGGAACTAACCGACAGTATCCTGCACTCCACCCGTCAAGAAAACATAATCCTTTGAGTACCCACAGGCGATAAGTTGGCAAGCACAATAAAGTCCTTTGTTATTTCATTTTACCTGACAGGGTCCTTTGTGTACCAACAGCCAACAAGTTGACAAGCCAAAAACACAACAACAATCAAACAAACAAATTGTACCCAACAGAATCGCAAATGACCTGATCCCAACAAACTGGGGGTTGTGTACTGCAATCTCCCCCCACCCCACCCACACCCCACCCAACCCACACCCCGCTAGCGACGCCCCTGGGATGTCATGCCATTACTCACCAGTGTACTTGCCACCATGGTCCTTAATAAAATCCTCAAGGATGATTGGAAGATTGGCAAAGGATGGATAACGGGCAAGCTCATAGACAGACGGCTGGAAAGAGAAAACAGGACAAAGAACGGCTCATCATAAAACAGAAAACACTAGTAGAGGCCACCGCACACTACACAATTTTCCATCGCACGACTGACCGACTTGGATCCGAAATTTTAAAAAAGCTTACATTTCGTACACGCTCATTTATTTCAGATCCAAATCAGTCAGTCGTGCGACGGAAAATCGTATAGTGTGCGGTGGCCTTTATACTAACTGAAAAACACTTACATCCAAACAAAATCACCCTTTTCATACTTTTGCCTGTAAATTAGAAAAATTGATACCTCGCGTGTGAAAATACAGAAAATTAATTTGTCTTTCAGATTCACTCTCTTTCTGCCAAGCAATATCAATTTGGTTACATTTTTGCAAGATTTGTCTTTTTCTTTTGGTCTTTGGTTAACTTTCTCCAATGCCATGAATCAAGCATGAAGTCACTCTGTGTTGTAGGATCAATAGTGCAATTCAATTGGTATCGAGATTATGAAATCAGTGTTGAATGAAACCTTGGTTAGCAGACTTTTTTTTCTGAGAACACCAACACCAAACTTGAAATCACTCTCTGAACCCAGGCCTTGCTTATCTTCTCATTGCACAGGGATGCTATCAATACAGCTATTGACAAGCCTTTCCCCAGAGGACAACTCCCCTGGGGATGACTCCCACGTGACTAACCCCCCCCCCCCCCCCGGGACCCAACTCTCCTGAAAGATAACTCCAGAGCTGCCAACCTCTACTGACCAAAAATCTTACTAATGCAGAGTAAAAATCATATTTTGAAGGCAAAAAACATATTTTAGTTCAAAAATGGGTTCGTTACACATATAAAGCATGCCTATCAAAGTTAAGGAAAAACATATTTTACATTTAAAAATCATATTTTGTCACATTTGATGATGAAAAAACATACTAATATCGTTGAAACATATTAGTTGGCAGCTCTGTAACTCTCCCAGGGAAATTCCCTTTGAGTTAAACAATGTTTCCAGTTTTGAAAATTTGAGTTGTCTTCAGGGAGTAGTCCTGGCATTGTTACGTATGTCAACTCATTCTGGCTACCTTCTTGCGGAAATGACAGTTTTGATCTTGAGTGGAACCAAAATAAAACTCAGTTGTTCTTAAGCTAGGCATTTTGTTTAATGGTAATGATACAGGTAACTGCGGATTATTTCAGTCTGTCCAACAGTGCATCATCGCTATATGTACTGAACTGAACTAAGGACCACTTACTGCAGTCAGACAGTAATTTGAGAAAAGCCATTTTGCAGATCGTCCGTCTGCACTTGCCGTTGAACACAAGGCTGCCACACCGGATCCCACTGCACATATAGGCTCTGAAAAGGAAATTGGGTAAATCTTTTACCGGTATTCTCATAAACCATAACCATACCAACCAACATATGAAAACTGAAAATGGGAATTAGAGCTGGTGATATTTAATCTCAACCTCATTCAATTTATCGTGGAAAAACATTGTCAATAGCACGATTTATCGCCTGAGTTGAAAAATAGATTTGTGATGAAGATGATAAATCTATGTTAGGTTTAAATTGATAGTATGCCCTGTAGGGCTGTTATCAAAACAACGTCAAAACAATGTTGCTTTCTGTAGACCCTTTTGTAACTAGATCAAGAGATTCATGGTGCCGATTGTTTATGAAATGAATAGCATTTTTGGTGGGCAGTGTGTTGACAGAGTTGTTATGTTTGTTGACAATTATACTAAATGCAGTACTGCTTTTAATACCACAAGTTTGATATCTGAACAGCATGGAGGTCTCTCTTTTATCCCCACCTCCCTGTTTACAGGCAGTAGCACTCGTGTGCAGAGGTATTCAATAGCTTATCAGATTTTTTGTCCCTCCCACTACAGTGCATGCACTAGGTTTTCGTAGTCGATGGTATTTTGGGCCATATCGTGCCTCTGGCGATATTTTGAAATAACTATGAGATCATTATCGTGTATTTGATATTTTTTCAACTTCGAGTAATTTCGATATTATCAAAATATTGCCCAGCACTAACAGGAATGGCCTTGGCTGGATGGGGCCTGGGTTGTACCAAATTACCAGTATGCTTGAGGTCTTCAATTAAATGAAGGAAATCTCTTTTGCACCAATCCGGCACAAATGGTCAGCTATAATGAATTCTTTTTCACTGAAATAGAGGCAAAAATGACATGTATCATACCGGACACAGAGATGACCCATACAACACACAGCTATTTTCCTTTCCGTTCATAATGGAATGATAAATTACTGCATTCGTCATTTCTCCATTCTTCTAGTATCATTAATATGACCATATAACAAATCTACATCATTCATTTGTTTGGACAGCAGATTATTGAGATTAGCAACACTATTTAACATTGTGCAGGGTCAACTTTATAAAAGAATATCAGACTTTGAGCTACATTATGGTGTTTAAATGGACAAATATACACCCAAGAACACAGAACATTTGCAGTTATGTTGTCACTAGCAAAATGTGAACAGACAGATATCGGCACATGAATTACTGCCCTGCGGAAAAAAGAAAATTTAACACACCAGTCCATGGGGAAACAAGAGTGTCGCTGGGGCGAGCACATGATACGCCCGCCTGTAACGCGGAAAATGAAAACATGTCACTGTGACCTTGACCTTTGATCTTTTGACCTTAAAATCAATAGGCTTCCTGGGATACTTGCTAGTATCATACACACCAAAATATATGAGCCTGGGTTAAGTTAAACTGAAGTTATCGCGTTTACAAGGACTTCACATGGGTAAAATGAAAACATGTCACTGTGACCTTGACCTTTGACCTTTTGACCTCAAAATCAATAGGCTTCCTGGGATCCATGCTAGTATCATACACATCAAATTATATGAGCCTGGGTTAAGTTAAACTGAAGTTATCGCGTTTACAAGGACTTCAGACGGGTAAGATGAAAACATGTCATTGTGACCTTGACCTTTGAGCTTTTGACCTCAAAATCAATAGGCTTCCTGGAATCCATGCTAGTATCATACACTCCAAATTATTTATGAGCCTGTGTTAAGTTAAACTGGAGTTATCGCGTTTACAAGGACTTCAGAAGGGTAAGAAAACATGTCACTGTGACCTTGACCTTTGACCTTTTGACCTCAAAATCAATGAATCCATGCTAGTATCATACACACCAAATTATATGAGCCTGTGTTAAGTTAAACTGGAGTTATCGCGTTTACAAGGACTTCAGAAGGGTAATATGAAAACATGTCACTGTGACCTTGACCTTTGACCTTTTGACCTAAAATCAATAGGCTCCCTGGAATCCATGCTAGTATCATACACACCACATTATATGAGCCTGGGGTAAAGTTAACTAGAAGTTATCGCGTTTACTAAGGAAAAGTTAACTAGACGGACAGACGGACACCGAGCGTGATACCATAATACGTCCCGGAATGGAATGGTCGCTCACTGACTTTCACTTTAATAGTTTTGAACTGCAATTGTTTCCAGGGCTTCATTTTTAGACTTATCAAAGACACTAGTAGCATAGAGGATTATGTACTTCAGATTTTTATCCCGGTGGAGACTAAGAACGAGATATCGTGGGTTGGGGTCTTTGACGAATGCATGTCACAATGAAATCAAATTGTCTCCAACGGGTTAAAACTAGAAACATTGTCTTTAAAGTTTTCACATGTGGAGTGGTGCTATCAGTAGCTCCCACAGTAGTTGTATTTTTACTTACTTTTCTGAGTTACAAAATGCTGGACTATGTCAGCCAGGGTTTTATTGTAGGCCAAGTCATACAGTGCACCCGTACAATCCGGTATAAGCAGAGCAGCATATCTGGATGCTAAAGAAACAATCAATACACACATGTATTTAACAGAAATCTATCACTGTAAAGATTAGATAATGTAAATGAAATGATTCATGTAGTCACTGTTTTGTAAACAAAAAGCATTATCACAAAACTTTGTTCAGAATATTTGGTAGAATTACTATATCCAGTTGAACTTCCTTCCACCTATTTTTATTTATTTTGGTTTTTTATGGCCTAGCGTAAGGGGCGGGGATTATGTTTTGGGTTGTCCGTCGTACGTCGTGGGTCCGTTGCGTCCACTTTTGTGAACAAGATTATGAAGTCGTGGGCGTTTTGTGGATTACTTGGACCAAGGGTAGAAACTAGGCAGATGACCTTGATTGATGTTTGGGACAATCCGTCCCAGAGGGTCAAGCGTCAAGGTCAATGAGATTTGTTCCTAAATGCCTTTTCTGCTATATACTTCAGTTCGGGTGTCACTGTTTGAGTTAATTTGGTAATTAGGTGTTAAAAGAAAATATTTTGGTAGAGTCATGGGGGTCAAAGGTCAAGGTCAAGGGTCAAAGGTCAATGACCTTTGTCCCAAAATCTCGTTTTCGGCCTATAACTTCAGTTAGGAGTGCTCAGCTGTTGATGTAATTTGGTGGTTAGATTCAAAACCAAAAGACAAATATTTTGGTAGAGTCACAGGGGTCAAAGGTCAAGGGTCAAAGGTCAATGACCTTTGTCCCAAAATCTCGTTTTCGGCCTATAACTTCAGTTAGGAGTGCTCACTGTTGATGTAAATTTGGTGGTTAGATTCAAACCAAAAGACAAATATTTTGGTAGAGTCACAGGAGTCAACGTCCAGGTCAAGGGTCAAATGTCAATGAACTTTGTGTCAAACCTATAGCTTCAGTTAGGAGTGCTAACTGTTGATATAATCAGGTTGTTAGCTCGTACATAGTGGGCGCACAGGGCGGAGGCATACCCATTGACTGCGTGCATGTCGAACTTTTCTAGTTTTTTTTACAATAGCTCCCCCCTCCTTTGGATGACACCTACTTCTATGTTTCAGAAATACTGTAAACTCAACTTACCCCAGGGCTGCCAACTCTTACGCATTGAGCGTGAGACTCACGTTTTTTGGACCTCTCTCATGCCAAAATTTTGTTTGATTTCCCATACATATCTACTGATCTCACGCATTTGGACCTCTCACTTATATCATTGGCCTACGGAAGTCTCACGCTAATGGATTCACTGACATTGGCAACTCTGACTTACCCTGTGTGATTGGGGGGGGGGGGGCTATGGGCATATGGCCACCCTAGTTTTATTAAATAAAGTATTTTGTTTAAATAGATTTTATATTTTTTAAATATTCTTTTAAAGTGAAAATGGAGGGGGATAGAAAGGGGCCTCCTGGGAGGTTTTATTTAATTCAGCAATGGTTAACACTGTCAGTGCCATTGGAAATTAAATGACATACACTTTACATGTGATATTTTGAGGGATGGTATCAAACAGGGTTGGAAAAAAATCACGATTTTTTTTTTTTAAAGGGGTGATTTAAACATTGATTTAAATCATGATTTAAATCGTGATTTAAATCAATAAATCAATTTATTTGATTTAAATCACTGATTTTTGTTTTTTAAATCATGATTTAAATCACAATTTAAATCAATTTATTTGATTTAAATCACTGATTTTTGTTTTTTAAATCATGATTTAAATCACAATTTAAATCATGATTTAAATCACCACTGATTTAAATTACCAACCCTGGTATCAAAAGGCTTAAGTACGGTTATACTGACCATCGACAGCATCCAGCCTTAGAGGAGTGGAATACGGCTTGGAACGGAAGTCATTCAACCATCGTTTGCTGTTGTCATCATGGCCAACAAAATCTCCTAGACGACCCTTACAAAATGAAATATAAAATGATAACATGAGTGAACTATTCACAATATACACTATTTATGAAGCACCTAATAATACTGTTACTGAATGTGTTGTGCTGTGCAAAGTAAACTGTACTCAATTTAACAAGGCGACAGCCATGATGAAAGTTGCCCTTTTTGCAATTAGCAATCACATTCGACCTCATTTGACCCCCAATTTAAGAAGTGAATCTATTAATGAGATATAAGCAATTTATCAATTGAGTTGATGTGTTTAATCAAATCATAATTCGTTTTATAAATTGTATTCAAACAAATCTTTAGGCAATTTGGCTCAATCATTGCTCTTATTTCACCATTTGTAATTGATTGTAGTTTCATTTGTTAAATGGCAGTAATTCTGATTTCACTTTAATCTTAGGTAAGGTCAAAACCCCAGTCTTTTTGCAATGATGTAGAAAATGCACAGGAAAACAGAATTCTGCAGATTTCTACATTTTCCCACAATACAGTACATGTATGTCTGTTTTTTTTTTTTACACAATACACCAAATACATTGTAGTTTTGACCTGATGTTATTAGTGTTGTTTTGGGTTTGTTGGGTTTGTTGTTCTTGTTGTTGTTCTTGTTGTTGTTTTGTTGTTGTTGTTGTTGTTGTTGTTGTTGTTGTTGTTGTTGTGTTTTGTTTTATTTTTTATTTAGAACTAACCTCCTTGGTAGTCAGCTGTAAGTTGAAGGCGGAATGTGCCAATGTGAAAGCATGGATGAAAGACTGGGCCTGAACTCCACCTGTTGTATTGCAAAAAAAGAATAAAAATGCAATATCATAAAAGGAGCATTTAGTAAAGGCAAACAGTTGCTTATGATGGAGAGAGATTGAGAGAATAACATGCCATCTAATGGTGGGACCTTGGACAAGGATTAAGCTCGAGTTCGGACTAGGACCGTATGTTTCCGATCTGTAACTTATCAACTCAGGGATATTCAGATATTTGTAATATTGATCAAAGAAAAGGCCTCAGAAAATCATCTCAGTGACATTTACATTTGGTTATCAGCAAAACTTGACCTGTATAGCAATACACAACGATCCCCAATATCTCCCAAAAGAGGCCCATGCTCCCTGGTTTATTATGCCAGCTGGAATCAATGACTGTTTTTCCTCCCTAAACAATGCCCACAAACTCCTTTATCTGCAATTGGTATTCATGGTATTTTGACTTTTGGGCTCAGCTGTTCCGATCTCTGCTTTTTCAGTGTTTAGTCTACATCGCCTCGGTCCAGGGCAAAAGGTCACAACTCGCTGATCTCCAGACTCAAAATTGGACCGGCTCCGACTGTTACCTCATACAGGCAGTCACCACAACAGGCAACTTTGAGATGGTTTGGTATCCCAGGGTTCAGTGTGGAGAAAAAATAATAATAATTCAAAAAAATTTCGGATTTCTATTTGGTACTCCACGAGTCCAGGGTACCATTTATGCCATCATTTATAAAATTGTAACTGCTATGTAGGTAGCCTATATGTACATCAATAAACTAAATTTGATAATAATTTGTACAATATTCAGTGAATAAACACTTAGGTTTTACCAATTGAATTGTTACAATTTATAATTTTATGAAAGTTAGTCTCATATAGTTCTACTCGGAAAGCGGGAAGTGGGGGGAATGTTTTTAAACTCAATTTTAATTTAAACATGATGTGTTCATGATTTGCACATTCCGAAATAAACTTAGTAATCAAAATAAGGATTAAGGTAGATTAATTATAATCTTAAACTAGATCTTAGATTCACATAAATCTACCTCTGACAAAAGCTTCAACAGGATTGACGAAGCACAAACAAATTAAGCGTCATTCAACGAATTTGAAAAGCGATATTCACACAAAAAAAATTTAACTCTATTACTCTCACACAAAAAAAATATTTAAGTGCCGTAATAATGACGTCAAATATTGTAATTATTATAAACAATGAAAAAATATTCACACATAATTCAGGAATTCCAGAAAAATGAATGAAAATCTCATGCTCAATATGTCAAGTTTGTGTGTGCAAAATGGTCGGCAAAACCATGCACCAATACAATAGAAATTGCCCTGATATCATATGCGCATGCCTAATTTGAAACTGTGAGAGCCTGTGAGGGTCCATGGCTTTGCTTCAAACAAATTGTACTTGTTATCATCTTTCCAAAATTGCCTTAAAAATGCCATATTTTTTACGATAGGATAGTAAAATTATGAAATTTGCAAATCCCTGCCAAACACCATGCAACAGTATATATGCCCTGAAATTGCATGATAGTGCCAACTTTGAGCCATATGAAACTGTGAGACCCAGTGAAGACCGGTCCATGGCTTTGCTTCAAAAAAATTGTACATGCATGATTTCCAAAAATGCCTTTAAAATGCCATAATTGTTATGATGGTAAAATCATGAAATTTACATTCCCAGGCAATTTACCCATCAACTTTTTTGACATATATCTGCAACTTTAACAGCGCTCACTAGTGATCATGATGGAGCCTAACGTTGAATTGTAAACAGCGGCCGTGTATCTTACAGTGAAGACCAAGATCAAAAACTCACAGTGGCATTGGACAATTAAAGGCAATTAGGTTCACCCTGATATCAAGTTGGTTTTAATGGAAGCAGAATAAGAGAAACATATTAACAAAAGTTTGGTGAAAATCCACCAAACAATAACAGAGTTATACACCTATCAATTGAAAGACGCACCCCTCGACCCCCGGGAATGGTGCGTCACTTGTCAAACGCGAGTCGGATTTTCATATACCATGACGCACCTGTGTGTCTCGACTATGACGGACCATTTTCTTACAAAGACTGTGCCTAGGGCTATTTTATTTAAACGAATACAAACTGACGCACCCCATTCACCATGCTGTGACGGACCAAATGCTTCCATGACGGCACCCTACGACCCACCCATGACGCAGCATTCCCGGGGGTCGAGGGGTGCGTCTTACAATTGATAGGTGTATTAGATCTATAAGGTTTTAAAGTTTTGAATTTGTGACATCACATGCGCATGCGAGCAGCTCTAATGGCTCATGATAATTGAATGGGTCTTTTTTGTCATGGGAGCATGTATGAAATAATGTTTCTAATAAGATATTGAATGCACATGCACAAGACAAGTAAAATCATTTTCAAATGTCTGAGAAAACGGCACTTTAATGAATTTATGTCACACGACATGACGAACAGTATGTGGAGCTGCATGCGAGTTGTGACGTCACAAATTTAAAAGTTAAAAATTCCATAACTCTGTTATTTTTTGGATTTTCACCAAACTTTCATTATGTTCATGATGTTGCTCTCATTCATTGTTCTGCTTTTATTAAAACCAAGTTCATGCCAGGATGAACCCACCCATACAAGCAAGGGGAATATAGAGTAAACGATGCTGCCTGATGGCTGCAATGCAGTCTGATGTGATGCATGGCCATGGGCAAATCACTCAACAACAATCATCTAACTATTAAACTTTTGATTCAACATGTTCAATTGATTGACCATGTCCATCATGTCCATGCATGTTGACCAGTTGACAGGATTTTTTTCTTTTCTGGCAGATTTTATAACTTTCCAACTACCACTCAGAGTCATTAGATCAATCACGCATGAACAAATTTGCAAGGGGCAAGCATGCTCATTGATTGTTGTTGCAACTTCCGCGCATTGCATTGCACCAGCTAACGCTTGAGTAGATCTAACGTTATAACGTTAGATCTACACAACAATTATTTATGAATATAAGTGACGCGCCACACCTACTGTGCATGTGGTCCTAAGCAGAGCTATATGGACCACATACGCCCTCTACTGGAAAAAACGAACAAAGTTTGCACTGTGTGACTTGAATCAGGGAGTTTCGACTGCGCATGCGCGGCAATATGCTGCGCATATTATGCGCAGCATACACTAACGCGCTTTCGCGCGTAATCGAACGTCGCTGCTTGAATGCAATAGCAACTTTATAAAATTGCTCTCGCAAAATTCAAATGCTGGACCCACATGTAAATTAAAACAGACTTCTGAAATGTCGAGTCCTTAATTTTCATATAATCTTTAACAGATCATAAACTAGACCGAAGGCTTCGACCTCTGTATGGCGTCCGTGGTCGTTTTTCAGTACTTTTCAGACGATCTTGACAGGTATTTTACATGTATCTACAGTCTGTAGGGCGCGTATCCCCGGGGCCGTAGTCGTAGATACATGTAAAATACCTGTCAAGATCGTCTGAGAAGTATGT
>JZLH01S0033957.1:25962-40716 GCA_001188425.1 Eucidaris tribuloides
AAAGCCACTGGCTAACATTTACCACAGTTAAAAAAATCTGAGCTACATGATTCCCCATGCTACCAGTGTCTTTGATAAGGTCTAAAAATGAAGCCCTGAAAAAATTGTATTTCAAAATGATTATTTAGTGCTTTAAAAAAGTGAAAATCGTAAGTTGACCTGATTCACCTGCCCATTTCCTCCCGTAGACTTACTGTGTGTAGATCTAGGCTATTTTTTACTCACCCTGAGTATTAATTGTTTATTCATTCATATCTTGCCAGTGGCAGCATAAATTTCCAAACTTTTGTATTCTGGGGTGTTTATTTGTCCATTCAAACACTACTATAGGCTACATGTATAGCTCAGATATCAAAGTTTGACAATTTTTTTTAAATCGAAGCTCCACAATGTTAGCCTATCACTTTAAGGTTAAGAACGGCTCATCGGATTTGGATGTAATTGTGGTGAGGCATGTATTATAAGGCACCGATGAACTGATTCGATTTTAGAGTTGAAAGGTCAAATGTCACGAAGCCCCATACTCGTCTTTAACGCGATAACTTAAAAATGGCTTATCAGATTTTGATGAAACTTGGGTAGAGTGTGTACTCTAAGGCACCACTGAGGTGAAAGATCAAAGGTCACAAGCCATTACCGTGGTAACTCAAGAGTGGTTTGTCGGATATCAATGTAACTTGGTTCAAGTATTTAGTATGAAGCACAGATTAACTGATTATTAGGAGTTGAAAACTCAAGAATCGCTTGTCGGACTTTAATGTGAATTGGGTCAAGTGTGCAGTATGAGGCCCCGATAAACTGATTTCATTTCGGAGTTAAATGTTCAAAGGTCAAAAGTCGCAAGGGCTTAAACAAACCTGATTTTGTCTTGTTACCAAATAAGTTAACTTACAAATATCAGATCAGATGGGGTACATGCAAGCATAAGGCTTTTCAATCAAATTGGTGGGAATGCTGACTGCGGAGGCATACCCATCGACTTTGAGCAGTGGGACTCGATTTGCTCTACATGCGAATTTGATTATAGATCTAAAGGTAGATCTACATGAATGAAGATCAAAATTAGTGAATGGTCCAGAAATCTGACAGTGGCCTTGGGTTGGTAAGCATACATGTAGAGTTCTCTAATTTGCATTTTTTTTCAGCAGTCTGAAATTATAGGGTAGGCCTAGCCCTTCAGGCTATATGAAATTCTGGATTGTTACATGTATAAAAAGACAGCACTAAACCAATCTACAAAAACAAACTCCATTTACACCAACTGCACAGGCCTGGTTAAGCTTAATTTGAGGGTTTGTCTAATTGTCAATAATTTGTGAATTCGTGTGTGGCTGGCAGTTTGTCTGCATGTGTGTGTTATGTGCAAAATTTAGCATTTGTATACACATTGGAATTCATGTAGGCGGGAGGTGGGTGCATGTGTGTGTGTGTGTGGTGTGTGTGTGTGTTGTGGTGTGTGTGTGTGCAAAATTGAGCATGTGCTTGTACATGTGCAAAATGGTGCATATCAGTATTTTTCAACCATGGTGCTGTGAAACATTGGGTTGCCATCACCTCTGCAGGCATAGGGCTATTTAGTAGCCCTACTAAAGGCTATTTGCTGTAAGGCTCTGCGGTCTGGGCCTGGGCTTATGCATAACATGAACTTGCTATTTTTTACATCAAAAAGACACCATAAAAAATGCAACGAGTTAACTAGGTATGCTGATACTTAAGAAGTAATGTTCAAACGTATTTCCAGAAAAAAAATAATGGAAAATTGTTTTTTCGTAACAACTCAACTTCAAACAACTGTCTTTCCTAGGAAGGAATAGAGGGTGCAGTGCACAAAGAGACAGTGAACTAATTTTCTGAAATAAATTTCCTCTAATTTTGACATTTGAAAATATATTGCCTATGGGCATGCATATCAGCAATCCATACCTAGGGTGCCATGAGGCCTGGAAAGGGGGGGGGGGCAGTTAAAAAAAAATAAAGAATCTTCAACATTGTTTCCCTTGCCCAAGTATTTATCCCTCTTTCAGTAAATTTTTTTAACAAAATAATCTTGTCCTTTGTGTCAACCTGTAGGAAAATTTCTGTCGCAACATAGACTTAGTTTACCATTCCATACATGTGTATAGGTTGTGGGATTAAGATCTATAAGTTTGGAAGAAAGACAAAACACTCTTTTCCTTAATCTTTATTAAATTTCATTCAAATTATTTATTTACAAACAACTTCAATAAATATAAGATATTGGAAGACAAAGCAACAATTTGAAAGGCTACAATGAATTTCACTGAGGCTTGTAAAAGGGAAAAACCATCTTCAACTTATCTCATGTAGATATGAACTTGCAATGGTGGTCAATATTCCTACACAGTAGATCATTACCAGCTTACAAAACAGGAGGAAAAAATGGCCCAAGACATTCTTTCACCTTTGTGCAGAGGTGCTTTGCATGTGCAGTACCAACAAAAGGTCACTTCAAGCTTCAAAAGATCAATTTAGATACATATATCAACTTTGCAATGTTGACAATTACTGAAGTTACAGGGGTGCCTGTTTTCAAGCAAAAGCTTGAATTCAAGCCATGGCAGTTTCAGGCTATATATTTCAGATGAGTGTGTGTGTGTGTGTGTGTGTGTGTGTGTGTGTGTGTGTGTGTGTGTGTGTGTGTGTGTGTGTGTGTGTGTGTGTGTGTGTGTGTGTGTGTGTGTGTGTGCGTGTGTGCGTGTGTGCGTGTGTGCGTGTGTTTGCGTGCGTGCGTGCGTGCGTGCGTGTGCGTGTGTGTGTGTGTGTGTGTGTGTGTGTGTACAAGATACATGTAGGTAATTGTGGAATATTTTCATGCAGCCCCACTGAAAACTACTCACTGGCATCCCTGAAGTTAGCTAGTATACAAATAATGCACATTAGTGAGGTAGTTAGTAAAAACTATTGACCGCGAGGTAACTTTCGAAAAATCTGAAACACACGAGGCCGAAGGCCGAGTGTGTTTTGGATTTTTAGAAAGTTACCGAGGGTCAATAGTTTTACAGACGTCCGAACGTGTAATGTGCATTATTTGTTTTATAAAATGGTTTCAAAAATCTGAGCGGGCATTAGTAAAAACTAATGCCCACTCGCATAACACACAGGATCAACGTGACCATTTTATAATAGCTTACATGTGCTAACACATTGTAACACCAGTGTAAATTATTTTTCAGATGTAGCAACAGTAATGCACAGTACAAGTAGATTTTGTGCTTTTATTATCTTTCAAAACAAACTTAACAGCTTCATTTTAATGTTTTATCCGTCATCAAAAGAATCTTGAATTTTGGTTGGTCAATTGCACATCATGTGATTTTTGGTAGTTTTGCTATTCCATTCAAAATTGTATGCAAATTAGATAATTTGACTTTAATACACTCTAGTTCCATGACCAAGCCCACTATTCTGTTACCTGGTAATATTTTTACTAGCACCAGCTCCGGAAGAAAACTATATATACACGGCTAATAATGTCACAAGGCTGTGATGTATTACAAGACTCGCAAACAGTGTGCGCATTTTGTGCGCACAGCCTGGCACTGTGCAATGTAGGCACAAAACCATTCTAATTTTAGGTATATTGGCTTATGAATAATAAAAAAAAGAAAATAAAATAAAATCTGTAAATAAACTGTGATAAAAGATATTGACAGTCAACAGATACATGTACAAACCAAACTGTTATGAGAGCCTCTGGATGAAACCATCAAGCACTCGGTACATGGTCTGTAACCATTTCCCCTCAGGGTTGTGCCCCTCAGATAAATGGTTCAGTGTATGTAACCTCAGGCGTAATAGTTTCAACCAGAGACTCTCCTGCTTATACATACTAACACCTGAACAAAAAATTAACACTGGTGTTAGAAAGCTTTACCAAATGCTAACAAGTGTTAATAAGTGTTGCTGCCAACTTTATTTTGATGTTTTGCTTCTACCTGCAAATAGATTGTGTTATTCCTTTTGAAACAAGCGATAGCGATACGAAAAAACAACATTTTAAGATTATCTCACCCATTTAGCACGGAGCTTCACTATGAAGCCCCCTTTTCACACAAATCATGCCAATTTTCTGGGGGTTTTCAAAATCTCCAGGAGGTGCTGAAGCAACCCTGGTTCCCAGGGCCATGTGTACAAGGTCTAATTAGTTAGTTTTCCATATTATATCAAAATTGTAAAGACCATAATTCATAAATTCTGATTTTGCCCATTTTATACTGATTTCTTTCTCTATCCCTGTTCTTTTAAACTGTCACATGTAGTATTTATGAAACACCATGTAGCATTTGTATAAAAACGTAATGAACTTTACTTTGATAGAGGCTTTATCCTTAGTATGCTGGTATTTATAATAAACATGTATGTAAACCTTAATAATTAGCCGTTTTCCTTTCTTTTACTGTTTTCTGCAGGTTGGACAGCTTATGCAACAGTACTCTGTTTCACATATATCATTACATTGGGAATAACAAATGAACTTATAGAAAACGAATAAGAACATTTAAGCCCTCAAGCATACAAAACCAAAAATTAAATAAATCTTGATTTATTTCATCGTCATGAGTACAACATGTACTATACTGTAGGCATACAATTCTTCTTGAATTTATACACATGGCTAGGTTATGTGTACTATTACTGTTAATAGTGTGGTCTGAGGCTTATTTCATTCCTACCTGTACTTTAGATTGTTGTAAAAGCTTACATGGCAGGCAGTTGAACCCACTTTTAAGTGTCATGGATGAATTCCCCTGTACACACTGTGATTACATTGCTCCTTTGCTGAAGAAACTGCTAAAACATTATAGGTACACACATTTGGACAAAATCATAACTTGCAACATTCAAGGTTGCCAAAAGTTATCGTGCAATGTCAGAGCATTTCAGAAACACATCAAGAAAAAACACCCAAGCTTTTGGTTGCAAACAAATTTAGAGCCTGATGGTCCTACAGAGCTACCTTTTGAAGTGGCTGGAGAAGATGATCAGATGTCTGATGAAACGTTGCCAGATATTGAAAAAGGAACAACAACATTTCTTCTTGGCCTCAGAGAAAAATTCAAAACAAACCATGCAACTTGTTCATATGTAGCTGAAAATGTATGTGAAATCACCGAAACCATGAAAGAATGCCTGCAAACTAAAGTGCAACATGTTCTTAGAGAGAATGGTATCAATCCAGATTTACCTGGGTTAAAGGAAGTATTCAAAGATGATGAATTACACAAATCATTGTCATATTTTCAAGATAGTAATCATCTGAATGACTACTGCAAAAAGAAACTGAATGTAGTAGAACCTGAAGAATATACTCTTGGCCATCATAGCAATGGGAATCCAATGACAATGCAGTATGTAAGTATATTACAAACACTCAAAGCATTGCTTCAGCATGATGATATATTTGCAGAGATATTCAATGGTCATGAGAGTAAAGATGGTTTGCTGAGTGACTTTTGTGATGGTGAAAATGCCAAGCAGAATCCCTTACTCTCTCAGAAGGGTACACTTGAAGTACAGTTGTATTTTGATGACTTTTCAGTTGCAAATCCCCTCGGCAATAAGGTAAAGCAACTGAAGTTTTCAGCGGTGTATTTCCTCCTTGGGAATCTTGACCCCAAATATCGATCAAAGTTGTCTCAAATACAATTGCTGATTTTATGCCCCTCACAAACTACATCACAAGTAGGAATAGATAAGGTACTTCAGCCGCTGCTTCATGATATCAAACTTCTTGAAAGTGAAGGGATATGTGTAGAGAAGGATGGTGTGAGACACAATCTGAAAGGGACAATTTCCATGGTTGTAGCAGACAATTTAGCTGCCCATATGGTTGGGGGCTTTCAGGAGAGTTTTAACACTGATCGTATGTGTAGGTTCTGTCAAATTAAGAAGTGTAACGTACACAATCATTACATAGACAGTCTATTACAATATCGGACAGAAGAGTCATATGATGGCCAAGCTGATGCTGTGCAAAATATTCCTGAAATGGCAAGTGTCTATGGTGTGAAACGTAATTCTAGTCTGAACAACTTGTCATTTTACCACGTTGTTAGAGGCCAACCACCTGATCTGGCCCATGATCTTTTTGAAGGTATAGTCCCAAGAGTACTAGAGGAGGTTATCAAGCATTGTGTTACAGAGGGTTATTTTACCTTAGTGGAGCTAAATCAACACATTTCATCATTTCCCTACACCACATCTGACAAGACGAATAAGCCTTCTCAAATGAGCACAAATGTATCGACATTTAAAGTAAAACAAACAGCTATGCAGTCTTGGTGCTTGTTGAGATTGCTCCCACTTATAGTGGGCAATTTTGTCCCCATTCACGATGAGAAATGGGATGTTTTGCTTTCTCTTCAGGATGTTGTACTCTTGTGTACAGCTTGGAAATATGACGTGGTTCTTTGCACCATTCTGAGGGATCGAATAGAAGAGTTTTTGATTCAATGTTTCAAATACTTCCCTGACTTATCCATGACACCAAAATTTCATTATTTGGTTCATTACCCAAACCAAATATTGAAGTTTGGTCCACTTATTCACTGCTGGACCTTGCGTTTTGAGGGCAAACATATGTACTTCAAAGAGTTATCATATCAAACCAAAAACAGAAAGAACATGTGTAAAACGTTAGCAGAACGTCATGAGTACTACCAGGCGTGGGTTCGCTCCCAGCTGAACTTTTTGTCACAGGAAAGCATCAAACATACTTGTGGTAAGATGATTCCAGTGGCATCAGAATCTAGACAGTTGCAATTTCTGCTGAAGTCCTTTATTGGAGATGCAAAAAGTGCGTACAGTGCTCGATGTGTAGATATGAATGGTGTGACATATTCAACAGAGAATGCAGTTGTGCTGGAGTACTTGGATGAATGTCCAGTATTTGGAATCATTAAGAGATGCTTCATTGTGGGAGGGGATGTCCTATTTGCATGCATAAAAGTAAGATGTGCCCGATATGTGAGACACCTGAATGCATTTACATGTAACATAATTTCACACAGTGATTGTGTTATTGTCCGTCCCTCTGAACTCTTAGACATGTATCCCCTTGGTTTGTATAAGTCTGAGACCACACCAGTAGTAGTATTGAGGCACTACATTTACCATTAAGAGTTTTCCTCTTAAACGTAATAGCCCACATTTGCAAGTGGCATCCAATCTGTACAAAAATTCTTTTTCAGATAGATTTAGTTCACAGAAAAACACTCGTGAAGTTTTAGATGAGCATTAAGAAGCAAAAATGTAACACAAATGTTGTTTTCTAAAGGCCTCGTCCTGACGCTTTAAGAGTAATACCATTTATGTTTTCACTGATTCTTTGCTGTATGGCTGTAAATTTGATAAAATATAATGAGCCGCCATTATTTATTTTCAAAATCTTAAACAATGTCTTGCAAATGTGGGCTGCTACCTTTAATAGATGATAGCTGTACAAACAGAAACAACTTACTTAATTATTATAGGAGCATCTGAACGAAGAAAAAGAAATCAATATTGTGTTCATTTTGATTAGAAAAGTATATATTCTGGTTAATTGTATGTTTGCATGTTAAATATGTTGTAGGGTATTTGTATCATCTATAAACTTTACATCACAGTGTACATGATCAGGGTAAAGTATTGAATGGAGAATGGGTACATAGCACCACTATACAAAAAAAAATGTCATATTTTCAAAAATTGGTTTTTGCTAGATTGCTCCTAATTTTTGGAGATGAAAAGAAAAAGCTTGAGGCAACTGAAACTGATGAGGTTCCAGTAGATTCAAACTTCCTGAACACAAAGATTAATGCAATCTTCGGCCTGGAGAGTGCCAAGTACCAGATCTTTGACGAGGGGTTCCAAGACTTCGTAGACTTAGAAGAAGGTGATGTCATTGAAACAAATGCCAGGATCATGGTTCTGCCGATTTTACAACCTGTAACATCAGAGGATCTCTTGCCTTTGATCAACAGCACAGAGATGTGAGTAACATGCAGGGAAAGGGTTAAAATATGTTCTATCGTGTATATATGATTTTGATATTTGTTGGAATCTTGGCATATGTAGTGGGAATGAATGATATACTGTGCCTGACACAAGAAAGAAAACGACGCTCCTATACAAAATCTAATATTGATCAAAATATGCCCCATTTGAATTCTACCCATTCCAGTTTGCAAACTGGTATTCTCCTGAATGGTACGTGTAGAAAATATTTACAATGCTCATAATGCTGACATGAATCTGACCTAAGAGTGAATATTGCGACATACCATGTAATATGTTTAAAATTTTTATTTTAGAATCTAGATCCCTGGTTCTGAATTAATTCATCAGACAGGCCACAAAATATTTGAAAATGAGTTGCAGGCCACTCAATGGGTATATCTCCAATTCCATTGTCAGGATCCGCCAATGTTGTGGTAGTAGAGTACAGCTGATCGAGCTAAATGATGGGTTTTATAGTTACATGGTGCAAGTACACATAGCTAGTGATACATGCAGAACTAAATTCATTGTACACCATGCTTTCAAACTTCATAATTCAGAACAATACTATTCTCATTAAATGTTTCACTCCTTATTTTGTCATAGTCATGCAACCACAAATGGTGTCAACATGGACATGACAACCGGGCCTTCCAACGAGACGAAGTACAACTGGATAGCAGATTTCACAATTCCAGGTGTAAATCAGTCACTTCAGAATAAGCTCCAAGCAGGCACTTGCCTTAGAGAGGGAGAGCGATCGGCCTTGCTGGACGCAATATACAACTCTGTCAAACAGTACACCTTGTAAGTTGTAAGAGGTTCTAATTTCTGTGCACTTTTATAGGCCTATATTATAGTCATAAAGGGTTCTTTTCATTTGTTGTACATACACATCCCTGCCGACTGCATGTCCCTGTTTATGGCGCCAGAAAGAGCATTGTTTAACCCTTTTCCCTCTATTTTGTAATAATACTCTGTCCAAAGTAATGCAGGAAATTTAAGAGTGTTAATATTTCAGGAAATTTTACTCATATTTGCCCCCGGGCTATTTCATGTCTTTCAAGGTAATTATCAGGGTATAAATTGTATACAGCATGTAAATGTTTTGGTGCTCTTTGAAAAGATTACAGACAGGGCTTTAAGTGGTTCTGCACTAGCTGTCATATTTTCAAAGAGACTTTGGCTCACCCACAGCACAGCCAAACATTATGACCACTATCTATACCTTACTTTTATTTCTTTTAAATATTAGCAAATTTTGTTGATGTTTGTCATAATTATATCCGTTCATCTTGTGCAAATTCCTGTTTAACATTACCTATAGTGTATAGTCTAAACTTACATGTAATGCACAAATTATAAGCTATCTTTGGAAGCAATGTGCTCATGCTTAATAAATTAAACCAGGGTAGTAGGGCAGAAATCAATTACCACACATGCAGAATTCAGTTTGCCTCTGTGGAAACAGTAACACATTTCAACAACAGCTTTGCCAGTTAAGAATTGATAGGAAATGGGAAAAAAATATTGATATATATATTTATAATTGTGTCCAGTAAATGATTTGACATGTAGTTGTTGTTATTTTTTGTATTTTTTCTGCAATGCAGCTATCCAACTTCTGCACATTACAGTGAAATCACCAGGAAGCTACTGAATGCCTACCCACGACTTGCTCAACATGACAACCTCCCCATGACTCAGGCACAGGTAGGACTACATGCACGTAACTAAAATCTTAAATACAACAGGGGCATGATATCTTCTTTCCCGTTAACTCATTCAATACTAGAGCCTGTAGAGTAAATAATTCACTACAAATTGGCTTTTTTCAAATCGGAACATACTGAATAGTTCCTATTCTCATTAAGAGGTAACTGGGTATTGAATGATGTTCAAACATTAGTGTAATTAATTAATTATTTTTTGGGGAAATTTTTAAGATTATTTTTCTTGTCAAATTTAAGAAATTAAGATAATTTTTGATTGAATAAATTTCACTTAAACAGACATAAAAAGAAAACACTGGTCCGTTAGCAATTATGCTTCTCAAATCTATGTTTCAATACATCACACAACAAAGTGGAACAACCAAAGCCTCATCAGAAACAACAGCCGTGCCCAATTTGAATAATTCAATGAATTTCTGTTAAATGTCATTTAAATATTCATTAACAAATAAATATTCAATGAGACATGTGTTAGCACCCTGTTTCATTGAATAGCTGATATTTTTCTCTACGATTAACCATATTCATTAGATGGGGGGTGAAATACAGCCACATTCAAGATAAAAAGGCAAACACCACAATATGTGGTCTTAGTATCTGAATGGGTTAATATCTATGAATTTTGTACATTCATAATTCATGCAGATAATAGGTATGTACAGCTTAGAGAATGTGTCAGCAAACATATGGTTGTAAATTCAAGATCAATTAACAGTGCTGCGTTCAGATTAGTGATCCCATTATCGGGGGCAGTTTGAGGGGTCTTATCTTTTTTTTTATGACCGACCATATCCACATTATGTTCGAATGCCCCCGATATACGGGGACAAATCACAGTTGGATTGGTTTCAGATGTGAGTTAGGTCACCATGCGCTATTGATGAATACAGCTGACTCATGAGCCCAAAGTCGCTCTCCCCTCAGAATTTTGCTCCCGAAACCAACATGTTTGGCAGATGCAACGGGAGAAGTCCCGGGATCAAGCGTCCACACTATGGATTAGTCGGGGGACAATCTGAACACGGAGCAAGAATTGTAGAAGTTTATCTTCAAATATGTACATGTACATCTCACTGGACCTCACTCTCAAATATGCAGTTGTACAGCGATAATCTGATTCCACTTATGTCTAAAAGGGCTGTTCAGGCATGTTAATTCCTACCTATAGGTATCAGTCAATTCACTCAATTGATTACACAAAGTGTTTTTTTTTCTTCATTTTATTTAATTATCTGATCAATGAGAGGGGGGGGGGGAGTTGGAAGCATGCAGGTCAGTGCATTTCAGCTCAGTTCCTGTTCAGAAAAAAAAAAAATTCAAACAATCACATCAAGTGATTTGAATGTATGGCAATTACCTGGAGGTATGAATAGGCTATTAAGTTAAGAGTAAAATAAAAACAATAGAAAATGTGTACAATTGATATTAACTCTTTGTTAGCCCCATTCAACTCTTATCACATGCACCCCTTCACCACGTTTGAATTTTGGCACACGCACATAGTATGTGAAGTTGATTTCTGTTGTAAGATGACACACATGATAGTGCACTGCATGTTCATTGCATTGTATAAATGTGTATCTGGGGTGTGTATAGAAAGCTTGCTGAACACCCTTAAAAACACAAAATTTTACAAATCCATTGTTCAATTTGGTACTTTTTTGGTTAAAAAATATCCTGGCAGTCTTTAATTGTGTTTGTTGTATTTGTCTACTTTGAGTTTTCTTCATTTTCTTTTTCTTTCACTATTACATTAGCAACTTTGGAAAAATCGAATCATGTATAAGTTCCAGAATTCGAGACGACGAGATGAACATGAAGTTCCGGTCATCGTTGGTAGAAAGAGAAGTGAAAAAACCCAACATGCACCATCTAAACAAATGAAATATTGGGGACTCCCCTCCTACTCGGCAACGCGTCCAGAAACCGAAGATGATGGTTCAATCAACGCGCACATCACTTGGATGGACAGAGAAAAGAACAAAAAGAACAAAAACACGGATCGGGTCCAACATGCGCTGACAGCAACATTTGCCGACAGAAGAAAGTTCATCTTGAGTGAAAATCCAGCCATAAACGATGTCAAAGAGAAGTATCCTCTTCTCTTTAATGGAGAAGAAGTAAGTTTCATTTTGTCTCTTTTCTTTGAAACTCATTTTGTTGCACTGATATGCTTTTTTTGCTGAAATAGAAAATTGAATGGCTTCTTGCTTGTTTTGAATGTAAATGCCTCTCTGAATTAATTGGGCTCACTTTATTCCATCCAGTGATCGCGTCGGGTGATCTTGTTACAGTCCTTTCGTTAATAACATGTCCAAATTCCCAATGGGAAGGGTGTAGGGTTTGTGATATACACCCCTTTTATTGACGAAGAGTCGGGCCCACTTTACCCCGACAGTTTAGTGCAAATATATGAATACTCGCGATTTTGACGTGAATGTTATCAAGTTTTACAGACTCCGAAAAAAAAATCATAATTTCTTGTAGCCAAGGCTAGCAATGGCAAGAGGCGCCTTTTGAACAATAAGTCGCCAGCGGGAACACTACCTACATAATACTGTTTAGGCCACACGCTCATGCGATCATAAAGCCAGAGAGAGAATGATGTATGAGGTTGTGTGCAATGGCAGTTCCAACTAGATGGAGGGAAGGAGGGCTGATCAGCATTTGCCCCCCCCCCCCCTTTGGCTGCTAAAAGAAAAAAATACACAAATTCCTCCCTCCCTCCCTCGCCCAATTAGTCTTATGTCAAGGACAATCTTTGCGAAAAGTGTGTTAATTTTACCTATACACGACGTGTCATAAATAGAGGCTTATATTCAAACAAAAGTTCGGTTACGAGATCATGCGACACGAACGCAATCACCCGATGGAATGAAGTAAGCCCTGGAATGCAGGAGAAACTGGATATAACAAGGAAGTGTGGGCCAAGCAATTTTCTTTGTTGAAGCTGATAGGTCTATATCTCATTAAATCAGAATGAAAATTGCAATACATTAATGGAAGGGAAATCAGCACCATGCATGACAGTGGCCTTATTTGTGATATTAATATTAAATAGTTTTGCCATTCAGAATTTTGGATTGTTTATCAAAACTTTTTCAAAATTCAAAATTGAAACCGCAATTTTTCTTATTTTTCTTATTATGTTATGGTCTTCGCTTCAGATAGTATAGGTTTGTTGTATAGGTATAGTTATCCCTTCTGTCAGTGGCGTAAATGAGTCGTGAAATGTGTGGGGGATGATTTCAGTGTTCCCCAGCCCACAGGCATGTATACTGACAAGTACAAACACACGAACACACACACACACACACACACACACACATGCATATAGTGCAAGGAGCACAAAACTTTTGGGGGCATAGCCAACAACAAAATCTGATCAGTAGTGATATGTTCGAGTAAGTGTCTCAGAAATGAAGAATTTTCAGTTTCAAAAAGTGATATTTCTGCATGGACTATTCAATATTGTTACTAAATTGCCAATACCTGTACAATAATGTGAAAACGAGTATTCATTGTGAATGGTTTTTACATATCAATGGTATTATGCACGAGCAAAGTATGGACTATTACTACTCCCCATGATAGGCTATTATTGTAAATTATTAACCCTTTTATATAGCATGAAAGTGCATCTTATAAGATTGTTTCAGAAATATTCCCTATAATCAATGGTTCTAAATTATCAACAGCTTGTGCGTGAGCGAGTGCCTCAGAAACTTTGTATTCTTTTTTGCGTCTGAAAAGTATTGTAACATCAAAATTATAAGGCTAATTGTTGAATTGCTTTAAAAAAAAACACTATGTAACCGTCATTGTAGATCGTAAAATGTATAATAGATATTTTTCTACTCTGAAAACCGGGGTGATGATTGTACATGGCATTGCCCCCCCCCCCCCGATCTTTTGGGGAATGCAACACCCCCCCCCCCCGACATTATATACGCCTCTGCCTTCTGTGGACAACAGACATTGCTTGATCCCATGTTTCATACATAATTAAGTATGTATGCATGGTTACCATTTGATCAAATGGTCCTCAGTAGTAGTTACCCCATCTAAAATTTAGCAAAAGAAGTCATGAAAATTCCTGTCACATATCTGCTATACTACATTGTAGTTGTGGCACAGTCATGGACGAGTTAAAGTAGTAATTAAAGGTTACTGTATATCAGAAGAGCCTCTTTTTTATCTCTCTCTCAATGCTGTACAGATTCAAGCAGAATTCAGGAGAATATCCGAGGGTAAGGATATGAAGCAGATGCTGCAGAATGGCCTCAAGCAGTACTCCAGACGACTGGTCAGACTGGGTGTGCAGTCCAAAAAGGCAGACGATTTCTTCAAGAAGAAAGTGCAGGAAGTCGGAGAAGCAAGAGATGAGCTTGAGAGAGATGGTGAGATTGCATATCAACTCTAAATCTTGAAGGCTAAGTCTAAGTCCTGAACTAGTTTAAAGGAGACCTCCAGGGCCCTGTTTCATAAAAGTTGATGTCATGTCAACTTTGACATTCTACTACAATTCATGGCTCTGATTGGCTGTGAAACATATAGCACTGAATCAACCGTGCTTTACAGCCAATCAGAGCCATGAATGGCAGTAAAATGTCAAAGTTGACATGATATTAACTTTTATGAAACAGGGCTTTTAGATGATTCATAGTTTTTGGTCTGGTTGTAAATATCATGTACATAAATTTAGTTCATTGTGTATACAGTTTTAGAATATTGATTTGGACGAGGACTCACAATGTTTTTTTTTAATTTTATAATCACTTGCACTGTACAAGGACGATGACATACTGTAGTTTCTCAGATAGAATGCATGCTTCAGCAGCTCAATGAAGTAGAACAAAAGAGGAAAGCATGGATACATTAGTTAAATTCATAATCATGCAGTGTTGTAATGAGATTTTATAGCAACTCAAAGGCAAATGACATGATTGGGGGTAGTCCTCAACTTTGGGGTGAAACTATTCTAGAATCAACTATAAAATTGTGCAAGGATTCTACTGTG
>JZLH01S0033964.1:0-11210 GCA_001188425.1 Eucidaris tribuloides
TTCAAGTCAAGTCGCAAGTTATTTCGTCGCAAGTCAATTCAAGTCAACAAGTCAACAACATAAAAAATTATGCCCCTAAATAAACAACTCCGCACAGTCTTTGCTGCAGATGAGAAACATTTATTCAGATGGCCGTTGAATAAAAGAAAGGACATCTAGAGGGTGCATATGGACCAAGAATAAAGAGTTTTCAAAATTTTATAAACAAAAACAAAACTCAAAAAATACCTCACTATAATCATCCATACATGTACATGTGCATTAATCCTTATTTACCGGTACTTGCATTGAGATTTTAAAACGTAGCCTTAATGACGTACAAGTTACAAGAAATGCATAACGTGAATACAATTCATTTCATTGGTCATTGATAAATCACAGTTAATACATGCATTATTCGAATTCAATTCATAAACAGTTCATCGACCCTTTCATTCACAATGATGTAGGATCACAAGAGATTTTGATAGGTGGTTGGGAATTAAAGAAACAGCTTTTTTATTGTTGACAATTCATACTTGATATAAAAAGTACATTCTGTATAATGTAGATGTGTTCAGGACAGGTACAAGAGACATTCATGTCTTCATCTTTAATGAAGCTGATAAAAATTTACAAGAAATGTCTTGTTCTTAAAGTCAAGTCAAGTTAAGTCTCAAGTCATTCGCCCACAAGTCAAGTCAAGTCTCAAGTCATTTGGCCACAAGTCAAGTCAAGTCGCAAGTCAGAAAAATTGGCGACTCGAGTCTGACTCGAGTCCAAGTCACCGACTCGAGTCAACAACTCTGACAAGCATAAACACATCACTGTATCCCAGCATGAAACACAGGGCTATACAGCGTGTCCCAGAAAAAAGGTCCCTTTCAAAGACCTCAGAATAATTACTACAATCAAGTTTTATACTCAATCAAGTTTACATATTCAGAAGCCCAATTAGTTTTGTAATTCCTGTGAAAAATTCAAAGGTCTCGCTTCCTTGAATACACAGGCTGTTATGTAACAGCAGTGCTTTCCGGACCATTCCAAGTTTGATAAAAGGAGGCACGTCACACATCATACTTCATTCCGTGTTCACTTAAATCATCTCAACGACTGTTCATTTATTTTTTAAAATAACAACTAATTCTGTTCCACTGTTCATGTTTGCTTTAATAGAGTGCGGGTTTGTCCTTCCATGTCCAGCTTTTAAACTTTTATTTTCCTCCTGCACGTCCTTCCACCGGAAGAAAAAAGGGTGCTGATTAGAACTTCTCCTTGTCCCGTATTTGGAACCTTTTAAGGTTCTTCAAAGAAGCAGAAAATGGTTCTAAATGATTCTTTAGAACCATTTTTGGTTCTACAAGGAACCATTTGGGGGTTCTTGTGCACCCTTTGGAGTTCTGGATGGTATAAAGAACCCTACACAAAAATAGAAGGGTTCTTTATACTATCGAGAACCCCTAGGATTGTAAAAAGAACCCTAAAGGGTTCCTTGTAGAACCAAAAATGGTTCTAAAGAATCATTTAGAACCCTTTTCTGCTTCTTTGAAGAACCTTAAAAGGTTCCAAATACGGGACAATGAGAGGTTCTAATCACATGCAGCACCTTTTTTTTTCTAGGAGATATACATTGATGTCGCACTGCAAACTTGGAATTACTGTTATATAATAGACTGTGTATTCAAAACCAATGAAGCGAGACCAATTAAATATTCACAAAAGTTAGAAAATGAAACAGAGTTTCTAAATCTAGACACTAAATATAGAATGAGTCTTGATTTTGGATTGAATTTAGCAGTCTAACAGAGAGACATTTTTGTTGGGACATGCTATATTTAGAATACATCCGACAAGCGATAGCATTGATGGGAATAGGGTGGGTGTGGGAGGGCTTCCCTTTTCATGCAGAGAGGGGTTTGAAATTTTAGGTCACAAAACACTGAAGGAACCGGATAGGTGGTAAAACAAACAAACAAACAAACAAACAAACAAACAACCTTTAGAAACTAATTTCAGAATGTTGTGAAGATGTTTTGATAACATTATGAAGTGAATATCACTCTTGTGATAAAAGCATTTTCACAAAACTAGCAATTGTGATAACTTCAAAATCATTTTTCCCCCATGGGGGATGATTGTAGGGGCCATTGTGGGGGATTGTCCAGCATATCCGCCTCACCAGGATATACATCATTGTCCTTTAATTGCTAACGTTTCTTGTTAAACGACGCAGGGCAGAAGACAATAATAATAATGATGATGATAATAATAATAACAATGATGATGATGATGATGATGATAATAATAATAATAATAATAATAATAATAATAATAATAATAATAATAATAATAATAATAATAATAATAATAATAATAATAATAATAACACATGATAGTAATGATAATAACAATAACCTTAATACTAAGCAAACCTAATAAATGATAATTAGAATATTACTGTGTTTTTTCAATATTTTCCCTTGAAATCTGGGATGGGGAGTGATTGTACATGTAATCCCTCCCTCCCCCCCCCACCTTGCGAGCTGGGGAGGAAGATGCATACCCCTCATCATCCCGTTGTCTACACCCGTGATAAAACAGGTTTTTAAACAGCCGTAGCCCCCCAATTCAAATAAGAGGGCGCACGTGTCTAGCAAGGAAGCAAGGAAGGCAGAACAAAAATTGGGGTTGAGGTCACATTGATCGACAAAGAAATCATTAAAAAATCAGAAAATGGTTTATTGGTCATGTTTTTTGTTGTAACACATATTACCTGATATGTACAGTTTGCAGAACACTTAAAAAGGTACGAGAATTGGGGTTTTAGTATTTCTATAATAGTCCTATGTGATATTTGTGGAAGCTTGCTATTTTTTTTTTCCATTTAGCACAGTGTAGTTAGTCTTGTATCAAGGCAACAACACATCATAAATCATGTTTGTTTTTCTAATTAAAGCTCATGGAATTTCCTTCCCTATCCTGTGATTTAAAATCAATCTATGATTTGGTTAATTATATTGACAATGTTTTGAAGTCGATACATTTAACATATATATGGGGTTGTCTAATACACCCTACATTGCGCAATTCAATTCATGGAAAGCTCTGAAATGGGATTCCCCTTTCAAATTTCCGTGGCAAATGAGTGTTGATTTAGGTAAATTAAAAAATCTTAAGTTTATATTAAGTTTTCTGTTGAAATAACCTTAGTATCAGAAAAAGTAAACTTTATAGTATTGTGTTATGATATTGTGCACCATAAAAAATCGAATGATAAAAAAAGAAAGATCATGAAAACAGGTTATTTAATTCGTACGTAAATCTATTTACCGGAAATCTACCACAAGTCAACGTATATGCAGTCATACTGGTTATAAAGTCTATTTTGCACCCACGCTACGGCTGTATGTTGACGCGCCATCGTTGTGATCAGGAAAGTAGGCAGGAAGACGTATCATTTTTTACTTCATATATGGACCTGGAAAGGCTAACAGTTACGGTAAAGAATAACTAATATTACAACCGTTTTGCATGTGGCTGTTTTTATTTAATGATTGTGTGTGTAGGGGCTGTAATCTTGTGCTGTGAGTGTGGAAAATCCAGAAAGGATTTAGACTTCGCTGCCGAATGGTTACGCCATGGCAGCTACATCATGTAGGACAAATTTTGTGGAAGTAAACTCCAACACTTAACCTCCAAGACCAACCCACGGAAATGAACTAAACACATTCACAAAAGCAGACGTGAAAATGTGTAGGCCTAGATACGCAGTATGCCCTGCTCTGAGTCTGAGTCTGAGCTTTAGAACAGGACGTTTGTAATTTGTATTAACAATTAATTGTTTATGAAGGTTTTGTGGTGTCTCACTGTGCATAGTTTCATTTTGGCTCCTCGCCTTTAAAGACACAAGGTGTCGCTATACCATATCTCCTCTCCTTCAGCTTCCGCATAAAAAATATTGTCAACATTTTTTTACATGGTTTTAACAACTAAAACGGTAACAATCTGATATTTTCAAAAGTCAACATCGTATGCTGATGCCTATTACAATACGACTTATATGTAAAGCTATTAACTTTAAAGGCAAAAAATGTATAACAGTGTTTCCAGTTTAAAAAATCTGAGCTACATGATTCCCCATGCTTACTAGTGTCTTTGATACAGCTCAAAATGAAGCCCTGAAAAAAATTGCAGTGTAAACTCATCATTAAGTGCTTTAAAAAAGTGAAAATCATTGAGAGACCATTCCAGCTTTTCTCCATAGACTGTTGTGTTGCAGAATTTCCTATCGCCCGATATAAAATTAATGTGCCTATTTGTATGGGCACATGTTGTACTATTGACAGCATAACTGTCCAAACTTTTGTGTTCTAGGGTGTTTATTAATTTGTCCATTCAAACACTGTCAGATATGTCAGATAGCAAAGTTCGACAATTTTTTAAACGGGTCTTCCACAGTGTTATATAGTGTCTTTAACAAGAATCGTTTTGTTTAACAACCTTCTGAAAACAAATGATCTGTTTATGTTATTTTATGTTATTATTTGTAAGCAACATTGTTTTAATCACCATAATGATCACATCAAAACAATAATTATTCCTGACTGGACCTAAATAGTACTTACAATGCGCATTAATAAGATAAACTGATGTAATGTAAATAAACCTGATGCAGTACGTTCTTCTTGAAATACAGGTCCTGTTTTGTCGTGAAAATATTGTTCTTGAAAAACTCATCAAATATGCTGTTATAATTTGAGATTTGATACTTACCAATCCTGAATATATCACACTATGAAAAATATAATTTCAAACATGGCTGTAACCATTCGTAAATGAAGTATAGATTTGGGTTTATACCCTCATGAAAATGTCAGCACTAAGTTTAGTGCATGTGTACGGGTAATCATATTTTAACTTTGATTAGGTAATTATATCAGACACTATTTACTGTCATATACCAAATACGCAAGTTGAATTTGATAATGAATTGTTTGGTATGAATAAAATGAGCATAACATTGAGTTATTGTATCACTCATTAGCTACATAAATTACTGATGTGGCAATCAGAAACCAGAATAAACATTTTACCCACATTCTATCAAATTTGTACAGTATGGAGTGATACTGTGGACCCACAAATGAATATGTTCTTTGTTTCCTTTTCTCCTACCACTTGCTCCCAACCCAAACTCGAGATGGGGATGATCGTTGCCTCATGATTTTCAGGGAGAGCAGTGTAGAGGAAGTTGCATCATTAAACAGTTTTTAGAACCTCTTCTCTCTACACTATTAGTTTCTTTATTTTTTGCACAATACCAAACTGAAGATGAAGACGGGTGTTTAATTAGATATTCATATTATTATCATTAATGTAAAATAATAAATCAAGAAGTAAACACTGAGTATAGGAACCCACGAATATGTATTGTACTATGTGTGGGCGTAGATTTAATGTGGATGACTACTGGTAAAAAAAAGTATGAGAAGTATAAACATCCTGCCACATCTAACCTCACATACAGCCAAATGCTCCTCACTCCTACTTTTTCATTACTGGTCAAGACAGACCTTGCCTGCAGTTCCTCGGAATTTTTCATCCAATTTAGGTATGTACTATTGATTAACACTTGAGTGAAATCCGTATTATTTTTGCAAGTTTGTATGAATGCTGATACAATATGATTTGCTCTTTATTATTTTGCGGAGGTGTATATATCAATTTTTTTAATAATATTCTACGATATATTTTATCTGCTTATATTGTTATGTTGGTAGTTTAGACAATACATTCGTATTTCGTCGGTATAGAAGCCCAGAAGGGGTTAATGCAAAATACATGGAACATACCAGAAGGGCGTTAATGCCATTGACTTTGTACAGTAATAACGCCCTTCTGGTTCTCAACCGGTTATGCGTTAACGCCCTTCTGGTTCTATACCGACGGTCTGATTGACCCACATAATACCATTTAGTTGGAGTTTGCCAAAATATAACTTAATCATTATAGAAAGTTGTTTGCTTTTCCACTTAAATCAGCACCACGCGCTGAATAGAATTGATCTGAACAAAAACTTAAGTTTTTTTTTATTATAACTAATGTTTGCATCCTGGTAGTATATCAAGTCATCACTTGAATGACGTGTGTGAGTGCTATGCTCGATATTCGATGAATAGTTTTCCCATGGGGATATTTTAGGGTCCCCCGGAACATCTTATTTATTACCCATGGCCTTGCTGTTGCGCCAACCAGTGGGCGAAAAGTTCAACTACCTTCCCACTGCGGATAGACGGGGGCTACACTGTCATGTCTCCTTGTGTTATATTTCAGGTTTGTATGTAAGCTTGTTTCTATTCCAAATACAGAATACATTTTCTCTTCATTCATACAACGTTTCTAAATGGATCCGACAATAACCTGTCCATTTGTATACACTTTGTTTACGACCAGTAGGGCCTACTAAAAAAATATAAACTCCTCAAAAAAGTTCTGCAACTCAACTTTCAGCGATGATATCTCTCTGGGTATTATTAGTGTGAGTGTGTGTGCAGGGCGGGCGGAACCGGGGGGGGGGGGGGCAGGGGGGGAGGGGGCACTTGCCCCCCCCCAAATATCCAATAGGTTAAAAAATGGCTTTTTCAAGTTGAAATGGTGCCTTTTTTGAAGGGACACATTTGTTTTCAACGACGCATTTTCGTCCTCAAAGATGATTTTCTTTTATTTATTATGTACTATATATTATAATAATGTTTTTCTTTTCTTTTTTTTTCTATTTTTTTTGCCCCTGACGGGGCACGTCGTACAGTACAGAGAAGACATCATTAGGTAACTTGTTTAACGAAGGGGCACATTTTGTGCCTAAACAGGGCATCAGTGGCCTATTCTTAGTGTCCTCATGCATGGGTAGCAAAACTTAGGCCCTCACTGCACTGTTTGTCCCACTAACCCCATGTTATTTCCAGGCTTTTCTAAATCAAATGTGCCATTTTTTTGGTTTGTACCCAGACTGAGTGAGGGGAAACTTGTTTTTTAAAATACGCATTTTCGTTGGTTGACAGTAATTTTATTTCATGTATTCATGATTTATTTTATAGATTTTGTCCCCGGTGGGGCATATTGTAGAGTAAAGAGAAAAGGTCGGTACATTGTTCAACAATGTGGCACATTACGTGCCTACAACAAGGGGCATTTGGCATCTCATGTAGAGCCCTCAGGGGTGGCAAAATGCCCTCTCCATCTCTTTTCCTGATAACATGGCCCTATTTCAATGATGTACTCTTCAAGCGACAAAAAGTGTCTTTCGTGAGCAGAGGCGCCGACCCTGGGGAGGGGGCGGGGGCGATCGCCAATAACGGTTGAAAATTTCATAATATGCAATGCAAATATTTTCAAAAAAGCTTTGGAAAACTAAGATAATTAAACATATGGCATAAAAATACTATTAAACATACAAATATTGTCATTTTTCGGCGCGCGAAAGCGCAATATTCTATATTACAATTTGACGCGCAAGCGCGCCGAAAATATTGGATATTTTTCACTTTTGCCCCCCCCCCATCCCAAACATGGATCAACGCCCCTGTTCGTGGGGAATTTTCTTCTCGTCTTCTTAAAATAAAGACAAATCGTTTCAAAAGAGAAGAATGACCCAGAATATGAAAGTTTTATGATGAAAGATTTTATTTTTCCCCAAACCGCGATTTGCTGCTCTCTGTCGCCGCGCAATGCAGCCTGTACACTCCAAACTTGTATTGTGTCAAAACACAAATTAATACATGTATGAAATGAAGATCAATTGGAACATTTTACAGAGGGAAGTCTGTTCCTGTTCTTCATAACGAAACTACGTGTTTTTTATCATTATTTCTGCCCTCCAAAAAGTGTTTGCTGATTATTTCCTATGGATTTGTTTGATCTAGCATGATCTTTTTGACACTTTATTGGCCTACCAATAAAATCAGAGTTGTTATTCCAGAATAGACCACAAAGCGAGTTTTACAACTTCAAACTTCCAAATTTTCCAAACCGCTCGCTCGCGGAATTACATACACCATATTATAACAATCGCGAGAAAAATTCAAAAAGGGGTTACTCAAGTTACATCACAGCAAAAACACACATCAACTTCAAGCAAAAACTTAATTTGATGATGACAATTTCTGCATACCCCAATGCCCTTTTTGACATGTAAGTGCCCTTTTTGGGCTTTGCCCCCCCAACCGAAAATATGTTCCGCCGCCCCTGTGTGTGTGTGTGTGTGTGTGTGTGTGTGTGTGTGTGTGTGTGTGTGGGTCGGGTGTCCGGATTTGTGTCTATATTTGTCTGTATGTCGGTTTGTGTGGGTATGTGAGTTTATGCGTGCGTGTGTGTTAATTTGTGGATGTATGTGTGGGGTGTACATGCGTGCACGCGAGAGTGAATGTGCGTGCTGCGTGGATACGTGTACATGAGCGTGTGTACGCATGCGTATTCTTCGGTGAACTTGCCTGGCTTTCACCCCCAATACAAACAAGAAATTTGCTGTGTACGCAGGACACGGATGCCCCCACTTAACGCGATCAGTGAGCATTTCTCATTGGTCATGTGGAAACCAATTTGCATGAGCTGTGACCTTTGACCTTTGACCTGCGGACTCCGAATTCAAATTTGACCTGTATTTTAGTTTGATCTACCTGCGCACCCAAAATTTTTAAAATCCGTCAAATATTTTTCAAGTTATCGTTCGGAAACCAATTAGGGGGACGGACGGAAGGACGGATCGGCAGGTGTAACTCTTAATGCCCCCTCGAGACTTCGTCTGCGGGGGCATACACATTTTGGTAAACAATGACAATGTGATCAAATGCACTTCACTGTTTTGTGATCTGTTGCCTTTAAACAATCTGCGAGATAGTTCAAAAGTTTTGAAAGTGCACTTGAATTTGGAAATGATCCAAACCACCGATGGCAAACAACTCCGAGAGCCAGTTCCCCCCGGGGAAGGGGGGGGGGGGTCGCTCTCCACACGGCTTGCTACGCACCCGCGTCCAGAAAACGCATCGTAAAGGGTCCCTTTTCCAGCCCTCGGGCGTCGTCGACATCTTTTGGAAAAAGGGTAGCTTTTTCAGCACCGTTCGCTGGCAATTGCCACTAAGGGTAGCCCTTTCTCACATATCACGCCATTTAGGGATACTAATTTGGTTGTAGATTACGCCATTTAGGGGTGCAATTTTTGTGTGGCTCTAATAACATCTCCAACATGAACATTTGATAATTAGGAGAATTATTAATGAATTGTTAAGTAAACCTCTTCGGGTTGCGCAATGTACAATAATGTTTTAGATGAGAAGAACATTTGGGTGGGGTATCAAATTAGTTGATTTCACTAGGGTATCAAATTAGTGGATTCCCTGTTCACGCCACTTAGGGTATCAGAATGAGTGGATTTCCTGGGAGTCACGCCACTTAGGGTAGCTTTTCAGATGTGTTGCGCCATTTATGGCTGCAAATTTGGTTATATAGGTTACGCCGTTTAGGGTGCATTTCTGATGTTGTTGGACACGGGTGGGAGACAGGCCGTGTGGAGAGCGACCCCCCCCCCACCCCCCGGGCCAGATCCGTCTAGAAAGTGAAACAAAAATATATACTGATTTGACAGGGATATAATTTAAATGAGGTATATCACTTGCACATATCGTAGCATTCCCTGCTGCACGTTAATCTTTATCTTAATATGAATGCACTGATGTATACCAACATGGCATACAAATTAAGCAAGTATACTTACAAGTAAGTGTAAAAAGGTTATTATTTGTAAAGACTTCTTTATGCAAAGGTACGGACAATTGAAAGGACAGATCTTCACTAGTTCACGAGTCGGGGGAGGGGATTTCTGTGAAGATCGGCACCAAAAGACCCAAATATTCTAAAATTCGTGAAAAATTCAAATAGAGGGCATGGAGTCCAATGCGATACATGTATTTTTTTTTTCACCGTGAAAAGAAAAAATCTCGCCAAAGCAAAATATCACCATCGACAGGAATCGGTGCCATGGCCAAGAGGGGGGAGGGGGGGGATCAGCAAAACATGGCGTTTCCTTTAAACGGAAGGGGGAGTCATACATACTCTTTTGTCTGCGACTCGTCCGATATTTGTGACAAGTCGTACAATATTTCTTTGTCCACCTCAAAGCCATCCATTATCATATAAAACCCACGACACGCGTGTCACTCTATATTCCATGTGCTATATTACACAATGTATTATGTGCAGACTGCATTACTTCAGCACAAAGTACATGTGAGTCAGTGAACCCCCCCCCACAAAAAAGAAAAAAAGAAAAACAACAACAATAAAAACAAAAAAAAACACCAAAAGACAAAACAAAACAAAACAAAAAAATCAACCTTCGATATCTTACCTACATAGTAGTGCTTAAATGGACAAAAAAAACCTAGATTAGTTAAAGCCACTGGCTAACACTTACCACAATTAAAAAAAAGTAAGCTACATCATCCTCCATGCTCTAACTGTCTTTGATAAAGACTAAAAATGAAGTCCTGAAAAAAAATTGCATTTCAAAATGATTATTTAGTGCTTTAAAAAGTGAAAATCGTAAGTAAACCAGATTCACCTGCCCATTTCCTCCCATAGAGTTACCGTGTTTGGATGTAGGCTATTTTTTACTTGCCCTGAGTACTAATTGTTTATTAATTCATATCTTGCCAGCTAGTGGCAGGATAAATTTCCAAACTTTTGTATTCTAGGGTGTTTACTTGTCCATTCAAACACTACTATGTAGCTCAGATAGCAAAGTTTGATAATTTTGTAATTTGAAGCTCCACAATGTTAGCCTATTACTCTGAGAAATTTATGCTGCCACTCGCAAGATGTGCATGAATACACATCACGCAGTGGTGAAGAATAAAGCATAGATCGGCAAATCGTAGTCTAGGGGAGGAAATGGGAAAGGAAAATCCTGTCACCTTAAATACTCATTAATTTTCCACTTTTTAAAGCACAAAGTTATCATTTTAATATATATATATATATATATGCATTGCATGCATGCATTTTTTCTGTTCTCTGTTTTCAGTTTGAGCTTATATTTAATTTCAAGTGTCTACCATCATTCCACTTCAATGCTGTATTTGATTTATTTACTAATTTGCAAGAATTGTCTATTTTACATTTATACTCATATGCATGTTTATATTTTGTTGTTATATTTACAGTTATCCTGATGAAGG
>JZLH01S0034001.1:2105-13813 GCA_001188425.1 Eucidaris tribuloides
CACCCTATTGTACATGTAAACCAAATTTGTCCATTTTTTTCCATTCATATTTCCAAATTTTGAAGTAAACAATCAGTATAATAAACATTGCCCTCTGTATTGGCAATTCTATTTAAGTCTGTGATGTCACACCAGAACAACTCTACTTTGAATTCCATAAATCTTTATTTTCCAGGGTATCATAAAGGCAATTGACTTGGCACCTTGAAAATAACATGCAAATTCATCTAATCATTCAAAATTTCAAATACCTACAATACTAAAAGGCAACTTTCTTATCTTATCACACGTGGTATGTACATGTACATGCAGCTTTGTATGGGATCGATTTCTATAATGGTCATACTTTAATTCAAAACTGATATGCGTACTTGTTTGTAAAAAAAAAATCAAGACATATCCCTCCAGTCTTGATGCACTCTAGTCAGCATACAACTATACATTATAAACTCATTCTGGAGGCATATTTGACATAGATCTGTGACCATGTCACTGTCCTTTAATATAAATGAGAAAAACTAAACTCTTTTAAGAATAAGCACACCCATCCTACTTACTTCTCCTGGTGGAACGTGAAACTCGAAAAGAATCATTATTTTCCCAGTTTCATCCATCTCGGGGAACCACTTTCACCGTAGAACATATAGCAACCACAAAATATTAATACCGCTGCAATCAACTGCAAGTGCACACTTTCCTCACCCTGGAATCAGAGATTTAAATGGCCCTGACCACTTCCACGTTTTTTATCTATATTACTAGACATTGTGTCAGCAGGACTGGGTAGATAACATTTTCAAATGGGTAGGAACAATGGTGTGAGACCTGTACAAAGTTTACTTACAGGCGGTAGGTCCATTTTGAAGAAACATCACATGTACTAATTAACAACTGTACTTTCATTGGACAAGGTCTGTCGGGTCTTTCCTTGTGTTGTGAAATTCAACAAATTGTTATTTGCAAATATATGCCACCTTTCTTACAATTGCCTGATGCTGACAGGATATACGAGACTGAAGACTATACATAAAAGAAGATACTCCTTATTGATAATCTTCAGGGATTATCATTTAACTGCATTATTCTGGTCTGTAAAATCCATTGAAGTCTCAACAAGTAAACACATATTCAGTGATTCGTGTTATGGAAGTAACATTGCCAGTTTGACCCACACAGGCAGTTGTATCTCTTTACGTGCTGAGAAATGTTTGCAACAAAATCAATGTTAAGTGTTCTGGGACTGGGGGAGTACAATGTGTTCTCCCCTCGATTTGCAATTGCTTGTTGTTGTTGTTGTTTCTGTTTGGAGGGAGGGCAGAGAAAACTGCTTTTTGCAATTGCAGCAGATTTGGCATCATCTTGTTCAGACTAACAATGCCTTGCACACGTACCTATAGATACCAATAAAATGAGCTGAAATTCAAGGAGTTACAGAAAGTATAGAATTTAAAAGAATTAATGAGTGACTCACAAAATGTACAGGGGTCATGTAATTAGCTAAAATGTAATGGGTTAAGAAACCAGAGGAATTGCAAAGAAATTCATAAAAGACCAACAAACAGGGGTACCTACTTTGAAGGAGACAAAATCAAATGTTAGATAATAAGCAAAGCTGATCAACATAGGAGTATCATGTACCGGGAAGAACAGTTCATAAGGGTTTAACTCTTAACATGCCAGAGGATTTAAACCTCTATGGATTTTATGTGTATTATGTGGTGCAGATCTGTGACTTCAGCATGTTAAGAGTTAAGGAAGAAAGGGAATAATTATGGGATCAAGTAAGAATGACGTCGGTACTTCTGTGTTGCATGATTCGAGTATGAACAATGGTAATAATATTTAGAGAGCATTTAATGTTGTCGAAATAATTATTACAGTGGGAGAAAAGAAAATCATATCACAAGCACAGGGGTATTATTCCAAACAGTTTAGGGTGAAGGACACAGTGTTGCATAGATCAGTTAGACGAAACCTTGGGGTGAATTAGGGGACAGAATTAATTGACTGGACAAGGAGTAAATGAATCGAGCAGTCCAAGTTGTACTGGTTTGAGTGGGGAACAAGTTAAGAGAAGAATCCATATTTTAGGTTGGGTTTGGATTGGACGAGATTTTTTTTTTTGGGGGGGGTGGGGGTCACACAGAGTTCAGAGAAAATTTGGGAGAATCAAACCAAAAGGGTTTTTTTCTAGAGTTGTTGAGGAGATCTTTGGAGAGTTGGAGAGTTGGAGAGAGATATTTTGGAGGTTGAGATGGGTTGAGGATTCTCCGTCTTGGGAGGGGAGACTCTCAACCAAGAACCCTGTAAATAGTGTACAGTGAAGTTTGACTTCATCATTATTTTGTATCATCTCAACGAATAACTGCTACTAGTAGTACTACTACAAATTGCAAACTTTATGCGAGAGGACACATCAGTTTAACAAGGTTCAACAAGATCTTTGGAGAGTTAGAGAGAAAGATTTCGGAGGTTGAGATGGGTTGAGGATAAAGTTGAAATCAAAACTCGGCCCGATTTCCGAACAGTCGAACGCTTCGGAACATTTTTCAATGTTTACCCGGACCGAATCGAACCGAGACCACACCTGAAGTTCGGAAGGAATTCGGATGATGCTATAAATAATAGCAGTTGACAAAAGATTGCCGAAACAGTCTGAAAACCTTGTTAAAAGATTAGCGCAATAATGAAATCACGCATGGCCGAATGCCGCTGTGGGTTGCAACATCACCGCATGATGTCCGCGGGGTAACCCACCCACTCTTTATTCACTAAGCTCCGGTTTCCTACTGCCAGTCGTGTGCGGGTGTGAGTGACAACAATGGTAGACCAATCATTCATTCTCCCAGTCCAATCATGTGTTAAACAAAATAATGCCCGTCTGGAGACTTACGGACTAAATTAATTACCAGGTGAAGGTTTGTCTGGACTTTAAATACTTGGCTACATCCCGTAAATTCTTCTGTCACCAGCCAAACACTTATCACTGGACTCGATCTTGGGGACTTGTACAATTCAGATTTTCTTCAGCTCCCTTTATTGAGAGTGACATGAGAAAAATAGAAATTTCATTGTCAGTTTATTCCTGTACTTGTGTGTCAGTGATTGTAAGCATTCTTTTACTAGTTGTATGTCATCCCATATTTTGTCTCAGTTAAAATAATTTTCCCCCACACCACACCTAAAACTATGTAGATGTGAAATGTTTTTTGTATGCCTGTTCGGTTACAACTACGCACCTGCTATTCTCAGAAAACTGGAAACCCATTACCAAAATTTTGCTACTCGTTGCCCACTATAACTTAGAAAGGGGAGGGAATTTGGAGTATGACTGTGACAGGCTAGTTTTTATCAAAAGCGATGCTTGAAGTTTTAAAGGATGAAAAATATCTCTAGAGTAGACTCTGTTATATCATCACAGCATAAATTCTTTTTTCTTCTTCTCCTTCTTCTCCTTTTTCTTCTCTTCCTTCTTCTTCCTCTTCTTCTCCTGCTTTTTCTTCTTCCTCTTCTTCCTCCTCTTCGTTGTTTTCTTCTTCCTCCTTTTCCTCTTCCTCCTCTTCCTCTTCATTTTCTGGGTGCAACAATAATTGCTAAAAATCTTACTTGGACATCATAACTATTCGAACCTTCAAGCATTGCAAATAATGTTATGAATCTTGATCATGTTCAGACCGAGAAAAAAAATTAAGCCTCCGCCAAGCCTCCATCATCACTTTGGAAAACGAAGGCATTTTACACACACACACACACACACACACACAGAGAGAGAGTCATACACACACACATGCAGATACGCAGACAGAGACATACACACAATTGAGCGGTTGTTAGAATTGGTTACGTATACAACAAATTGGAATAAAGATACGAGTGACTGAATTTACATGGCCTAATAATCGTTTGTCAGAGTAATCTCTCACAACGTCCAAATTCTTGGTGTCCAAAATAATCAATCATCAGTTACAGTCAGTGTTGATAACAGCGACAAGATATTCCAAGAAAATAACCACATAGTCACTTCTGAGCCAGCCGGCATAACATGAGACGGCCTCTGATGTCCCGGCCAGCCAATCCAAGACGACCTTTGATGTTCTGGCTGGCCGTCTAATACCACGTGGTTGTTCCTTGCCCAATGAACAACGGCAACAGGCTGTCAGAAAGACAGCTCAAATACCAACACCGTGGTTGTTGGAGTTTGAGCTGTCTTGGTGACAGCCTGTCGCCGTTGTTCATTGGGCAAGGAACATCATGTTTATATTTTGTGGTAAGGCCTGGAATTAGATGGCTTGGGGTGATTACTTCATGACCAATTAGATGTGAAGCGAAGTAACCATTTCTCACAAGATGATTATAGACTTTGGTTTTAGGAAAATTTAAAATTCAAAATCAATCAATCCATTAATGGGCAACATATTTTTACTATTGAAAATAATTTATAAAATATCACTCTGTTTTGATGCAAATCATGCAATACATCATTTCACTCGGGAGCCTATATTTCTGTTGGGGCCTCCGTCCTCAATGTTAAGGTAATAATTACTTCAAAATTGTCGTATTTCATTTATCAAAGGGCCAGATCATCCAAATTAAGGACAGAACCATTAACCATCAAAAGTAAGAATTGTCATGGAAACAGAACCTTTGAAAGTGTTTTGAAATGGCCGCCAATGACTTATCTGGTTAGTAGCTGAATTGATCACCCATCACCGACCAGAGACGGGGGGGGGGGGGGGGAGTTAAATTGCAGAAGGTAATAAACGGAACCTACTTTATGTCTCAGTCTGGCCCTAAAATATTTTAATCTGTAAATTGCATAGTTCTTTTTGTATATTTACTTAAAAGAAGTTTGAAGTGTAGAAATGGTTCCCCCTAAATAAAAGTACAAAGAAAAATAGAAACTAAACTAGAACCTTTCTGTTGTCTTTATTACATGTATATCTAATTAAGTTGCACTGAAGTTTATTTAAAGCATGCATTATACCTGCAAGCTTCACTTCTGTTTCATTCATTTTCTTGTTGTTTCCACACAAATAATGCAAAAAATAAATATAAGCCCTACATATATAATTGTTCATTGGATTGCTGATAGTTGCCTTTTCTAAACATTATTTCATTTTATGAATTCTAAATCATGGATACTTTGCCATTTCTCTTCTAGTCATTCTGGCTTTTCTCTCCGCCAACATGAAACAAGGAAACCGTACGTGTTATACACACAGTCCCCGATGACAGAGATACAGATCATATTGCAAAGTGCGAACTTCCCCCATTCCACTCCGTATTAACTAGCCAAATTTTACAAAACAACATGAAAACATTCTAGTCACGTGTAATGCAATGACTTAGCCACACACACTCAGTCGTGGAAGCATAGCACACAAGTCTATGATAAAGAGCAGTATGACAAGTAATTAACCAATCAGATTACAGAGTTAAACAGAGTCAGATTTGACTGTTCTGTGGTGGGGCATGCATGCAGCAGTGACAAGTTTTATGCCACGCCCACAGTCAGCCCATTGAAAGCATCAACAGGTACACACACACTGTACATTCAGTGTAACGGTAAATGTCCAATCAGATTACAGGGTGCGAGTTCACGTGTGTAGCATTTCCTAGGCAGGTAGTAGCGAGGTGGGCTCGGACGCCCAAGGCCATTGTATCATTCACTCCACAGAGCAGTGAAACATTAGGTGTGGACATGATGACAGTCATGTTGCTATTTTCTGACTGGTCCGCAGAGGACTAGTTTGGATAAAATGTGATGGCTCATATGGCATGGAGTGACAGCTGACATGCAGCTTGCGTGTAGTTGTACAGTAAGTTTGCTCCTTGTTTTCCGATGATTTAGAGTGGCTAGCTCAGAGCGGCTTCCAACGAATGAATGCAAAACAATACAAGTATTTCAAGTTCAGGTTTCATTTATTTCACATCTTTTTAAAGATTACACAAACCATTCAATAACGATATATACAATACATAATTAGAGAATTCAGTAAGAAAACAAATGAGGATTATGTAGTGGATGATGCCTAATGATCGGTGTCCAGACTACTGTGGTTTTGTGTATTGGTACTGGCGGCATAAATAACAAATCAGAGATTTCCGAACTTCCGAAGCCATTCCGATCGAAGCCATGATTTAGGGTTACAGTTCCGAATCCGAACCGAGTCGCAATTTCTGTGCTTCGTTTCAACTCTAGTTGAGGATTCTCCATCTTGGGAGGGGAGACTCCCAACTTTTAAAAATAGAGTACAGTGTATATACCAGTTTGAATTCATCATTATTTTGTATAATCTCGACAAATAACTGCTACTATAAATTGCAAACTTTATGCGAGAGGACACACCGGTTTTCAAATCATTATTGAACTGCCACCACTACCTTTGGTGTCATTTTGGCATAGAGTTGCTGCAACTAATTGCCTTGCCAGACTGTGATCACAACATTATTGTGTTATTGAGTTGCTACAACTAATTGCCTTGCCAGACTGAATTCATGACGACGTGTTGGCGAGTTGCTGTAAATAATCGTCTGTTAGACTCTGACCACAAAGGGACGTGGTCGTATCTCAAGTTGTTGCGAGTAATTGCCGGCTGAACTGTAATCATATTGCCGTCACATCGCCGGCAATCGCAAATAATTGCTGACTCTGACACTACTACTGCACCATTTTATCGTTTTCATCGCATTGCCATCGCTGTCGTCTTTATAGGATCGCCATCGCCGATAATCGCAAATAATTGTTGTGACTCAGACATTACTACTACACCATTATTATTGAATTCGTTTATTATTTGAGGAGACAAAATCTACTAGTATTGAATTAATCTCTAGCTCTGATAAAACTGATTCCAGAGAAAGCTACATGTTCATATCAAATTTCATCGGCACAGTTCAGATAATGAGGAAATGTATGAGCTTGAAATTTTCACAGCAGAAACTTTTTACCCAATACTTGATTCTGGGAGCATTGTGTTGTAAATTGCGGGCTACTACCAATCTTGGCATTTACCTTTAAAGTAATAGGCTAACACTTTGGAGTTTCAAATAAAGATATCTCGTCACAAGGTCAATAAGAAATGCGTGTTAAATCAAATTCAAACCATCTTCAGCGGGTTAAATATGCACACTTACACAACGCAGGCCTTAAAGACACAGGCTAACATTGTGGAGCTTCAACTTAAAAAAATGTCAAACTTTGATATCTGAGCTACATAGTAGTGTTTGAATGGACAAGTAAACACACCAGAATACAAAAGTTTGGAAAGCTATGCTGCCACAGGCAAGATATGAATGAACAAACAATTAACACTCGCGGCGAGTACAAAATAACCTAGATCCACACACAGTAAGTCTATGGGAGGAAATGGGCAAGTGAATCTGGTCAACTTAAGATTTTCACTTTTTAAAGCACTAAATAAACATTTTGAAATGCAATTTTTTCAGGGTGTCATTTTTAGACTTTATCAAAGGCACTTGGAACATGGAGGATTATGTAGCTCACATCTTTTTAACTGTGGTAAATGTTAGCCAGTGGCTTTAAGGTATTGCAATGAGCCAACACCTGTGACCTCGACCTTTCAAGACAACTCTAAAATCCAAACAGTTCATTGTTCCATTATAGTTCATACTTCACCAAAACTTCATGAAAATCTGATCAGCTGTTCTGAAGTTATTGCAGTAATGGGCCAAACTCTGACATTTTAAAGACCCTTTGACCTTTGAACTCTAAAATCTAATCAGTTCATTGTTGCTTCATAGTACATTCTTGACTCAAGTTTTATTAACTCTTAACATGCCAGAGGATTTAAATTTCTGTGGACATTATGTATTTGGTTCACATCTGAGACTTCGGCATGCTAAAGGGTTAATATCAAATCAATGCTTTGCAGTAACAAGCTAAAATCAGACAAATAAAAGGCCTTGCGACCTTTGACTATTCAATCCCAAAATCTGATCATTTCATTATTATAACATACATGTAGTACACAGTTGACCCACATTTCATTAAAATCTGATGACCTATTTCTTAACTTATTGGGGTAAAGAGAAAGTGGTATCAGACAAATGCACAGACACAGAAAAGGTTAACCACAAGACATTATGCCTCTGGCCACCTTTGGTAGTCAAGGTCAACATATGTACCAAGTTTCACATAAATGACGTCAAAGCTTAAGAAGTGGCAGTTAGCTCCAGGATGCTTTTGCAACAAACCCTCATATTTGGACACCAAAGTCTACCTAAATTAGATCAATCAATAGTAATATGTACTTTTAAAACTAATTGTTTCATGACACAAATTTGCCATTAATTTCTCAAATGCTGTTGTAGTAAATTACATGATATCCACAATACCGTCTGTCTGTGACCTTCAACATATTGACCCCCAAATTGAATCAGTCCATTTATCTATGGTGATATATGAACAGTTAATTTGCATGAAAATGAAATTGAATTGTGGAAACACAATCCATAGTAATACCACATGGTGCAAAGAATGATATGTGACGTTTGACCTGGTGTCACTATGATAACCCCATATTCTTTTTAAAAGTACTGAAATAATTCAGTAAAGACAAAAATAAATAAATACAGACTGCCTGTTGAAGATAAACCATATGGTTGACATCGATTATTAAGGTGATTCATTCATGAGTATGTTGATAGTGACACCATAATTTTCAAAACCTTTTCGGTTGTTCAAAAAATACAAAGAAAAAAAATTATACAGCCCAGACATCAAAATTCTACTATTTTCCAAATGAATGTTACCGTCTTTAATGACAAATGTTATTTTCTTCAATGTTATTGTTAAACATCGAACAGGCTAACATTGTGGAGCTTCAGTTTAAACAATTGTCAAACTTTGATATCTGAACTACATGGTAGTGTTTAAATGGAAAAAAAAACACCCTAGAAAACAATATTTTGGAAAGTTATGCTGCCACTGGTAAGATATAAATGAATAAACAATTTCCACTCTGGTGGAGGATAAACTGGCCTAGATCTACACACAGTAAGTCTATGGGAGGAATTGGGCAGATGAATCTGGTCAACTGGAGTGCTTGTAAATTTTCACTGTTTTAAAGCACTAAATCATCATTTTGAAATACAATATTTTTTACAGGGCTTAATTTTTGGACCTTATTAAAGACTACCAGAGCACGGAGGATTATGTAGCTCACATTTTTTTTTATTTTAAATGTGGTCAGTGTTAACCCGTGGCTTTAAATACATACCATGCCTGCAATTTGAACACCAACATCCCCTCCTTGGGCGGCTCTTTCCCTGCCCTTCTTCTTAGCTGCCTGCAGGGCTGCTTTCTGTTCACTGCGGGAAGACTTTTTGGTCTGCTTGCCTCCACTGCCTGGGCCAGCCCGCTGTTAACAAAACAATCACACAAAAACAAGAGTCATTTTGTAATTTTTTTTTTCCTAATCAAAATTCACCAATCATACTTCTTCATGAAGTATCACAAAGCAGTATGCAGGTTTTATCATGAACACAGCAGTTTAAGATCTGTGTCAAGTTGCCCTGATGTGATTTATATAGGGTGTTGCAAGGAAGCTTGTGAAAATCAACAAGACAGACCCATGAAATTCACGAATCAGAGCAAAAAAATTTTCAGCAATAATCAGCCACAGAAAGAAATTCACATTCATACCTAGAACTATGGAGATTTTGCAGACAGATGCTAGAAGATCCTGGAAACATAACAATGATGAAAGTGAATTATTTCTTTGTCCAATACAAAATTTATTGGTCTTGCTAGGAGTTGACAAATAAATATGTGTATTGGACTCAGTGAACTCAATTTTCATTTTCTAGCTCAACCAACAAATTTGTGTACTGGACTCATTGAATTAAATTTTATGACAAATCTTGCACTGAATATAGGCCTATTCCTCTGATTGATCTTCTTTTGTTCAAAATATTTTGCAATCAGACTCTTATTCCCCTTTAGACCAGGGCCGTCAACTTTGGGAATGGCTTGGAGGAAGATTCACTTTTGCCTGCCAATTTTTTTTTTTACCAGCCAAAAAGCTTCTGACAACAAGCGGGGGGCAGGGGGCCGATGACGACCAAAACTACTTTTTGCCTGCCAAAAAATTGTTTACCTGCCAAATTACTAGCCAAACAACTTCTGACAAGAGGCCGACCATGACCAAAACAACTTTTTGAACGCCAAAAACAATTTTTACCAGCCAAATTACTAGCCAAACAGTTTATTTGTTCATAATATTTTCCTTCTACATGTACACGTTTGGCGGGAGTTTTTTTCAAAAAGCGGGAGATTGGTGGGACCTCAGTGGTGGGAGACTCCTGCCAAAAGCAGGAGGGTTGACAGCCCTGCTTTAGACAGAAAATACAGCTGCGGAGCTGCCTACCCGTGATGACTTTGCAGAACCTGTGCCCTTTGGTGTCGTTGAAGATGACTCTGGAGTCTTTCCCTTAGCTTTACTAGAACTAGGAGCCGACGATGCATTCCTTTGGGATGGAGGTTGATTTTGGTCTGGTGTCTTTTCAGCCATTCTTCTTCATCTGCAAAGCTGCCTTATGTCTACTCTGTAAGATAAGAATATGAGGAAAACATAAATAAGCAAAACAAAACTAGAACTTGACAACAACAACTGATGAAATGATTTCAAGGGAACTTATAAGAAACCAGCATCATGCTTGCACATGCAATCTTTGAAGTTAAAAGCCTGATGAAAATTTGACACAAACATAGGTCTACCTGTTGAAGTTTATTTCAGTGTATGAAACGGAGCTGGACTGGAAATGTATATTTTCTCTAAAATTCCTTCAGAAAACATCAATTAGATTTCAAGTAGGTAGGTTCTTGGCTCTTGTTCAACTTTCCCCATTTCATAATTAACCTTAGCCTCACATGATCCTTTCAAGCAGGCACATTTAAATTGCATAATTTGCTTTCCTGCTCTAGATCTACATGTAGTCTTAGACTAGTCTTACTTTTAGTTGAGAGTAAACAATACAACTAAGTAACAATGTTATATTTCTAATTCTAGAGGTCTAGATTTAGATCTGACATCTAGATCCAGATCTAAAGTTTAAAAACTGTTAAGTGTTAGTCTTAGGTCTTAAGTTAGATCATGATTAACATTCGACCGAAAGCTTTGGCCTGTTGTGTGTGTATGTGTTGTATGTGATCGTTGACTCACGTCAAGAATTTAGTGTGACATTGGGATGATTCCAACATTTTAATTACAGGTCATGCAGGTATATAGATGTGTTAGCTTTTATCCCCCTCCAATTTATGTTGATCGAAATCATCCGATGTCGCCTGAAATCCTTAACGACCACATCATGCACTGCACGCATGGGGACAACTCTATACTTTTGTGTACAAAGTAATGAGTGGTTGTTTTCATGCAGTCGTGGCACAATGTGCTCTGAAATTCACCTTTCTATAAAAAATTATACTAAAATATTCCTCCAAATGGATAGTTTACCAATGACTTCAACATTACTTGAACATGAAAGACTCGTCACTTCAATATCATTTTTTAACTTTCCAAAATTTCTGTCCAGTGTCCTGAACAAAATTCTGTCCAGTCCTGTTTTGGTGGGACTGGATCATTCAATCCACACAGTACAAACTGTGTTTGTTTTTTGGAGTGTTGGGCATATGTGGTCTGTACAGCTCTGACTCAGCCAGGACCACATACGGGCAATTCCGTATG